>JAVYIG010004765.1:52500-152753 GCA_035222895.1 Strongylocentrotus droebachiensis | reverse complement strand
CCAATATTGGGCAAGCCAGCTACCTGAAAGGTCTTAGCTCTCAAGATGTAGAACAACACAAGATGAAGGAGATGAGAGGATGGATGGAAGGATGGATGAGAGATGGAGGGGAGAGATAGAGGGGAGAGATAGAGTGGAGGGGGAATTAAAGATAGAGCGAGAGAGAGAGAGAGAAAGGAAGAGTATGGTATGACACACTACCAATAGCCCCCCACCACAGGGGTGATAGTGAAGACGAAAAAAAAAAAAATCCTCAACCCCCCCCCCCAAGAAGAAGAAAACAAAAAGGATTCAGGGGGGAAAATGGCATCTAACAACATTCTCCCCCCCCCCCTTTGAGTAAGAAAATTGGGGGGGGGGGGGAATGGGGCAAACTGGGAAAAATCAGGAAAATCAGGGGGGGGGGGAATACAAAAAATAAGGAAAAGAAATCAGGAAAAAAGAAGAAGATTTAAATCTGGTAATTATCAGACCTGCCACCATGATTTTATTGATATAGATGATTTTTTTTGGGGATTGTCCCTTTTACCTGTTCAAATCTAAACAAAATAATGATTGCGTTATTCACCTCAATAATCCATGTAACCAAATACACGTGTAGATTGCGAAGGACATCTATATATTTTTTTCTTCAACATCTACAAACCATTGATGGATAGCTAGCATCTCCAAAACCTACTACCAAATTTGATTTAAAACATCTTACAATGTCGTGTCATAAACAACTTGTATGCAAGAAGATATGCCGGGAGGGAGCAAAAGTGACTTGTGATGGTGTAAGAAGGGGAGGGGAGGGGGAAGTCATAGGATGCTTATTTGCTGCTCAAACTCCTCCTAGCCACACAAATAATGGAATTAATTGGGTGGAAAATCACTTCTATCTCTCAACCTTGCATTCAGCTCCTCAAGAGCCCCCCTTTTATCCTTTCACAATTGTTTCCTAAGAACATCGACAAATAACACGGAGCGTTCCCCATCCCAATTTCTGAATGTTCACCTCAACGAAGAGGGGAACTAATCCACAACATGTATATTTGCATCCTCCTGATTGCGTGTGTGGTAAGAACTTCAAATACTGGAAATCAACTCCGGCCCTTTGATTGATTTGAATGGGGGCAAGAATAGAGAGCATTTAAGGAGGGGAATATTTGTTGAGTATAAACAGCTTCTGTATACCATCATCCATTGTGGATTTCTAAAGAAAGTGGAGTTTTGGTTGGGCTAATCAATGTACCCTCCTCCCTATATAGGTCCTGAACTATGCAAAGTCGTTCCATTCTATGTGATTTAAAGATGAAGGAGGATAAGAATGAATCAAACCAAGTAAAGAAAAAACTAAACAAATAGTGGATACCTAGCAACTCTAAAAATTGACTACCAAATTGGATTCAATGAATCTTTCTAGTCTATCTTACACACACTCTTTTGGTAGTACAGAATTAATTCATTATCCTAAGCATGAAAAAAAACCTTAATCAACTTACCTATAGGATGGTAGAAAACATTGCCATGATGAAAAGTCAAAGGTTGGGTGGAGAGCAGGGGGAGAGCAGGGGAAAAAAGAGAAAGAGAAAATACCATTAACTAAAGTCAATTTGAGACTCAACATTTCAGGACTGGAATGATTCTCAAAGAAATTTGTATCATCATCATTACCATCTTTACAAATGTCATCCCCCTCATTATAATTGTCATCATCACCCTCCTCCTCTCCTCATCATCATCATCATCATCATCATCATCATCATCATCATCATCATCATCATCATCATCATCATCATCATCACCATCACCACCACCACCACCACCACCACCACCACCACCACCACCACCACCACCACCACCACCACCACCACCACCACCACCACCACCACCACCACCACCACCACCACCACCACCACCACCACCACCACCACCACCACCACCACCACCACCACCACCACCACCACCACCACCACCACCACCACCCCACCACCACCACCACCCCACCACCACCACCACCACTGTCCTCCTCCTCCACATCCCCCCTCATCATCTCTACCATTACCACCACCACAACCATCACAACCACCACTGTCCTCCTCCTGCTCTCCCCTCCTCATCACCAAAAGCTCCACCACCACCACCTCTCATCCTCTCCCTCCTCCTCCTCTCCCTCCTCCTCCTCCTCATCACCACAACCAACACAACCACCACCACATCGTCATCATTGATTATCATCATGTCATCATTGTCGTCATCATCATCATCATCATTTTTGTTATCTATCATCTGCTGTTCTATCATTCTTCATGTTTCCATGGTGACTACCACCATGAATTCCCTTCAACATACCAATCATCATACCCCAATTTTACATTCTGAACTTCATTAATGTAAATATTGCTGAATCAACTAATGACTCTTATCAAAGTAAAGCACATGCATACATCAAACCAAACCATAGATACATAATATTACAATCTCCTCTGTGATTAGTCTATAGATATAGAATACTGAAAGAGGATTGCCACTTCTTTTTCCAAGCCAACCCACACCAACTATTGTAATTCCATATCTCCACTACCGGTACTCAGTTACTCACTAAAATATAACAAGATGAAGTTCTCATCTTGTTAACAACTGGAAGATCACCAACTGCAACTGCAAAACGTTTGTAAGGGGATGCCTTAGGTCAGTGATAATATGTAAGCAATTCAAGATCTTAGACTTAAACCACTTGTTAGAAACATGTTAAACCTCTCATTCTATCTCTTTCCGAAGAGGATGGATTATAATAAGACTGGCCATTATCAAGTTGATTTCAAGGAGTATTAGTACAAGCCCTACTCATCTAGATCTTGTATATAAATAAAGGAAGATGTTTGCTATCATCAATGGAACCAATGATTGGAGTGTTGTGGGAAATGTCTACAAACTGAAAAAAGATGCACGAATAGGACTTAAGTAAAGATTAGCCGTAGCATTCTCAAATATGGAATGCCTATAATGTCTCCTGATTAAAAGAAGAAAACAAAAATATGAAGAAGATAAAATATGAAGAAGAAAAAACACCAATAAAGTTGATTTATAATATCAACTATGAAAATGGATTGTAGATATGAAATTGAAAGCTTAGATGAAAACATACAGGTAGGGTTAGGAATAGACCACCATCATAAGTGTAATTTTTTTACCACGGCTACATGCTCCTTACAAACACAGGCCTTTATTACAAGACATACAAGCATAATATCCAATCATTGTCGGAAGAGGATCTACAAAGAGAGTACAGAAAACCTTGGCTCAAATCAAATTATGCAAATCGTTACATAACTGCTTGTAGTTAAAACTATTAACATCCGATTGTCCATATTCAAACGTTTTCCCTCCATAAACCTCCTAACTGACAGCAAGCTCACCCAGAGGGGCTAATAGCTTGCTTGGTATGTTTGAAAGCGTAAGAAGATTTTGGAAAGAGCCCAAAAAGCTTGCTTATCCTAAGTTTCTTCACTGTCGCCCTACAAAGGCTCTCTATTGATCTGACTTGAGGCTGTTGTGGATTTCACAAGATTTCGCAGGATACTTGAAGAAAATCTAGCTTTATTTGTTCTTGGTTTAGAGCGTCCATTTGGCGTATACACCCCCTAGAGGGCGGAAGAGCCTCTGCTGGGCCAGAGCCATCTATACACAGAGTTTGGCCAACCCGGTTCGCATTAGACACAATTTGGCGACTACTGCTTTGTTGGGCTAGCACCAAAAAAAAGAATATACGCCATGTTGTGACCCAGTGAAACCAAGTGGGCCAAACTCTGTGTATAGATGGCTCTGTGCTGGGCGTGTGGATAAAGACAGGAGCTTCAATATGAGATGGAGACAGTGAGGGACTGGACCAGGATAAATTTGTATTATCATTCGACTTTTGAGAGTAGCAGTAAGGAGATGGGAAAAGAAAATGACTCTATTTTTCACAACAATGATAATATTTAGGGTCATAGAGAATAAGAAACTGAAAATCATCTTAAAAGAGAGGGAGGGAAGGAGGGAGGGAGGGTGGGAAGGAGGAAGGGAGGGAGGGAAGGAGGAAGGGTGGGAAGGAGGAAGGGAGGGAGGGAGGGAAGGAGGAAGGGAGAGAGGGAAAGAGGAAGGGAGAGAGGGGGGGAAGGGAGAGAGGGAGGAAAGGAGGGAGGAAGGGAGGGGAGGGAGGGAGGGAGGGGGAGGGAGGGGGAGGGGGGAGAGAGAGAGAGAGAGAGAGAGAGAGAGGGAGGAGGGAGGGAGGGAGGGAGAAAGAGAGGAGGGAGGGAGAGAGAGAGATGGAGACAGAGAGAGAGAGAGAGACAGAGAGAGGGACAAACAGACAGACAAACTGAGATGACAGGCTACTAACGAATGTCTGTTTGCAGTTGAGCATGACACAGTTTTAAGAAGTGATTTAGCTTCAAGCAATAAGTACATCTCTCTCTCTCTTTCCTTTCACCTGTTTCATAAATTGCTCACATGCAAGAGATAATTGAGAGTTTTGCCGGAAGATGTAGGGGGAAGAAATCTGAGATGTTTTTGAAAGAAAATCATTTGCGAAAACAGGGTAAGGCGCGTTAATGACAGGGATTTTCGTCTTCCATGTGGAAAAAACACGCCTCTGGGCGAGAGGGTTTCACCACGCGCTTTTAAGTATGTGGGTCTGGTGGCGGTATGCTGACTGACAGTACATTTATATAGCCTCTCACATGACTTTTCTCTTTACAAACCTGAACAGTTTCTCAAGTGGAGCAAGTATGATGGACGTTACCGACTAGTATTGTCATTTGCAGGCACTAATGGGTCTGTTTTGCTCTAAAGGGTGCAACAATACATAGTTTCTATCACATTACCTGAGCAGAACATTTTAAAATTTAAATATAGTGAGGAAACTTCCTTAAATACAGGATAATTTGACATGATGTTATAGTTTTGACTGTTCTTCTCCTGTCTTTCAAGTCTAATCATCCAAGAGACTGTTTACTTCTTTCTGTAACTACCCCCGCTCAAAGTGACCCTTAACTCTGAAAAAGCTTTAAAACAAAATCAATTAAAAAAGAGGAAAAAAGCTTGGGTTAATTTGCATAACCATCAATTCCCCCCTTGACATGATAAAACAGTGACATCATTTAACACCTAACTAAGGTCATAAAAGGGTGCTTTGAAGTCAGTAGGTCCCCATAAAATCCACCTTACTATTATGTTTCTTATCTTAAGTAAATGATATCAATGACACTAACAAATAGCTTTTAATCTGAATCTAACAGCATCTACCATTGACACAGGTGTGGAATAAACATACCTTATCTAATGGCTTTAGATACCTATTTAAATTCCCTCTAGCCTCTTTAAATTCTCTTTAGGAAATACAATTTAAATTCTCTCTAGTCTCTTTAAATTCTCATTAGAGAATACAAAGCCTCTACAGGGCAATTTTCTGCAAATTTGCTATGCCTAACAATTTGAGGAGTTGCAGAAACAGAGGAAAAAAACAAAAGGCAAATTATAGTGACACGTAGGATTATTGAATTATTACCAACTTGCTTCTTACTCCAGCTGAAAAGAAAACAAAAATAGGCATCCATGTAAAATACTGAATGTGTGAATGACATAAGATCTGAATCTAATACCAAATTATTTTATAATTGATAATTTAATATTCTATATCAAATAGCAATTTCAAGATGTAAGATATCATTTGACAGTTTGAGATTGTTCAAAGTGTTGCTTGTTTTTAAAGTCTTTTAAACGGGAGTATACCTTATACGTTTGGAGACGTTGGAATTTCAAACTTGATGACTCTGATGTGTTAATTTGATGGTTGGGTAATGTCAGGTCATAAACTTCAATTAGCAAAGTGTTAATGAGGCAATCAGTATTAAACACTGCTTGTTAAATAGGGGACAAGCATTGTGTAGTAAGATGGCCATTTCTTTACATTTTTGGAGTTCTAATCTCTCTCCTTGTGTATCTACATCTATCTCTTTCTTATACTCTGTCTCCCTTATCCCTGTTCCCACCCTCATCTCTCTCTCTCTTTTCCCCTCCGACCCTTCTCTACTTCCTTTTCCCATACTCCTCTCTTGATCTATCTTTCCTCTTCCCTCTCCCTTTTTCTCCCTCCCTCTCCCTTTCTCTCTCTTCCTCTCTCTCTCTCTATCTTCCTCTCTCTCTCTTTTAATCACCTGTATCACCCTTTTGTATTCTAATGCTGGTATTATATGATGTGTGAAATACAGTAAAACTAGATAAAATGCAGGTTATTAAATAATTAAAAACTAAAACTGGTAGTAACAGTAGTGTAAAAATTGCTTTCATACATTTATATGAAGTATATTCATCCCCAGCAGTCACACACACACAAAAAAAATACTCATGCAACTATTAAAATGAAAGATTTTACTTGATACAGTTTGTGATAGTTACCAGGAATTGGAAAATCTTTTGATGTATAAAGTCTGCAAGAAATGAGTCTTGAAAAGGTGCAGGGAATTGTGAATAATCATTTCATAAGAATATTGAAATACCTTCATTTTTATATTAAAAACACTGAAATACCCATTAAACTCAGTCAAATTAAACGAGTAGCCGGACAGGGGTCCAATTATAAAATTAATCTCCAAACCTTTTTTTTCTTGGGGGGGGGGGGGGGGGGTTGAGGGGGGCAAATTTTGATAGACTCTCCAGTCATTCCATTCAGAATCACAAACTCCTTCCTGGTCACAATCAATGACCATCAGTCATGACTAGGAATTCAAGACATTGTTCAAAGGTCCTGCTTTCAATCACAGAAAAAGAAAAAGATGGTTATCGCGATATAATGTCAAAATTGATCAGGCTCCTTCCAAACTGGAATAATTGATGCCTTTTTAAAGCATCGCCACAGGTGCATAACTGTTGAAGTATTCAGGCACATGAATGATATCTCTTAAATCTCAAATAAAAAAGAAACATGGGTACAGTTGAGCGATTGTTACCGGGTTGATGAAACAAAATAAGCGTGATTTACGAACAAGGTCTAGCATAAATGAGTAACAAATTGCTTCAGTTTGTAAATTGAAAGGAGGTAATTGAGTTTCTGTTTGTGGTTTGTACTTTATTCTTTAAAAAACGAGGTTTGGTCTCGAGAATAGAATGCAAACATTGTTTGCTGGATGCTTGGAGTCAGTAACCTTTGGAAGAAGAACAATGGTTAGGTTTTAAATGGCAAGGCTGGCTGGCATAATTCTGTATATATGCTCACAACTCTCTTACAGACATTTTTTAAAATTTCATTCAATTCAACCCTCTATTTTGGAGATAGAACAATGGTTAGGTTCTATTAAAATGTCAAGCCTGGCAAGGTAGGTTCTATACATACCTACAACTCTAACTCTTGCAGACTTTAAATTAAACAAATTAAAAAATCATTTCTTGCCTCTATTTTGGAGATATACCAATGATAAGGTTCTGTAGGGTCAGCCTGGGAAGGTTTTGTACATGCCTACAAATCTTAAAAACAATTTTTGGGAAATTTTTAAATTCATTTCTTCCCTCAATTTCTTAAATAGAACAATGGTTCGGTTCTAAATTGTAAGCTTGGCCAGATCCTGTATACATGCACAAAACTCTAAGTCTTCTTTTATTAAATTCATTCCTTCCCTCTCCAAAACTCTCATAACAACTCTCACATAATATAGTCTTATAAACATAATCTTTGAAGTATGAATGTATCGATCAATACATCTCTTCTTTTTTGTATTTCCTTTGTTATCCATATTACTATTTTTAGCATCCAGTATCCCTAGGACATAGAAAGCTTTGCTTTTCATCTACGGATTCTTCTAATGGGAGAGGGGGTCATTGTAACCCCTCTCTGGCCCACGCTTTCCCTTCTACTCCTAAAGAAAAGCCCAACAATTAGGCGCATTGTCACCCTAATCAGCTTCCAGTCTTCCACGTGCTGCGGCTTGCACCGAAAACATCCCAACTCAAAGGATTTCATTAATCAAAAACACTTAACGCTTTTCAACTTTACAAAGGATTTGCGGACTTGGTGAAGTGAGAAAAGGAGTATCTAAACACCACGCATCCATCAGACCTCAAAACCACAATATCAGGAACTTACTTCTTTTTTTTACCTTTCATTCTATTCATTTGATACTATGACTGAAACATCAAAAAGATGAAAATGCTTTTGAGGCCTGTCCTCATCAGGTTGAGATTGCCAAATAGCCCGCTATTTCTGATTTAGGAAATAATCCAGAAGTTACAAATCGCATCTTCATCAGTTTGAGACTCAACCTCAAAACTTGAAACTCGAGCTCGAGAAATTAGCTCAAGATATTTTGCTCAGCATTGGCGCATAGTGCGAGTCTGCGGGATATTTTGCAAACTAGCCCAAGATATCTTGGGATGATTATCTTGACTAAATAACCTGCTAATTGCAGCTTCAAGCTGATGAAGAAGCAAATTGACTGGATAATTTGTGATCGTGATAGTTCAAATAGTGGGTTATTTGGCAATCTCGAGCTGATGAAAACAGGCCTATAGAGACTCAGAATTGATGTCTTTGTGAGGGGTATACAGAGCTCAGATTAGCAAGGGTTTGGTGGCTTGTGGTCTGTAGACATCAATCGGAGTAAGAAACGCACTGGTGGAAAAGCAAACTTTAATTTGGGATTCTTACATTTTAGGGAGCCTTTGTCATGGTCCAACAGGGGTGTAAACATGATTTGACATTGAGAGATGGGGGGAGATGGGGAGAGAGAGAAAGAGAGAAAGAGAGAGAGAGAGAGAGAGAGAGAGAGAGAGAGAGGGGGAGCAGAGACAGAGAAATATCAAGAAGGAAAATCCCTTTAATCTCTGTGTTTGATGAGTCTAAAATGATTTTTCAACAGTAGCTACAGGCGGATATTTTTCGTTGAGTTTGCGGATACTCTTTCTTTATGGTTTTGATTATTAATTTGTGTAAGTATTATTCTTATTTTGCCTACCAAGTCACAACTTCTTCAGAAAAACTTACTGAATTCTTTAACCTTTGTTTGAACTTCACATGATAGATTGGTTCTTGAAGAAGCAAAATATGATGACTAAATGAAATGACCGAATTAAAATGTTATAAAGATTATGTCAGTTTGGTCATTCTATCTTGTAATTCAGTACAATTAACAGCCCTTTTGTTTCAAGAGAACATTTGATTCCTTGTAATGAAGGTAACTTTTTGTAAATTTTAAATCAGTTGTGTTTCCTAGATATATAGGCATTAGCATGTACCTGCAAAATAGAATGATCTCCATTTTTACTATTTTGTAATTTTGTGTAATTTATTAAGATATATTTAAAATCATTTGGTTTCCTAGATATATAAATGTACTTGCATCTAGATCTCTCCCCCAACGACCCCCATAGTCCTTTTTTTTTGTCAGTAAATATTACCATTATCCATGGCAACACCAATGCTGTTAGTTTCTCTGTCTCTCTAATCAAATATATAACTCATCCAAAGTGGTTAATGCCATGCCTCATTAGGAACTCAATGTAGCATCACTGATTTGTAGAAATTCTTTCTCTAGTTTTTTTGATAGATAGGGTAATGCCCTCTCCCCCTCTCTGTAAATGTGGAACAAATAAACTTCAAACTTCAAACTTCAACTCTTTCAAATTGATCACTCACTCGCTATTTCTCTCACTTCATTATTTTCCTTTTCTTGTCTGCTTTGTACATAGCTTATATCGAAACAATGACTGATTTGTAGAAATTCTTTTTCTAATTTTTTGATAGATAGGGTAATGCCCTCTCTCTCTCTCTCTCTCTTTCAAATTGATCACCCACTCGCTATTTCTCTCACTATGTTATTTTCCTTTTCTTCTTTGCTTTTTGTGTAGTTTATCGAAACAATGAGTTGTCATTACTTGTTAAAGTCATGCAGATGACAGATGCTTCAAAAGATATTGGACTTCCAAATTAATTTTGTAAGAGAGCAAACTACAGGGATAAGTTTGAATATTTGTAGCTACTTCAAGCAGTGCAATAAAATTCTTCTTCTTTTTCCTAAGTGGAATCAACTTCAAAGATTCTTGCTGAACTTCATGCGATAGTGTCTGTCATAGGACTGGGGTGCATGCATGCACCAATACTTTTCAAAGTGCTAGTAAAAACCAGCAAAAATTGAGAGAGCAAACAAAGAGCAGCAATATCTTTTAGCAAACAATACAGTAATAAAAAACAAAATAATAATGTGTTTTTCCCAACATTTACAAGCAGGATTTCACATTGTTCAACCACAGGAGGCTTTTAAAATTCAAACAATGATGATGATGATAGTAAATACTTGTAAAGTAAATACCCACTGGACATGGTGCCCAAGACAGCTTGAGATGAATTTGTCAGGAAAGGTGAGTTACTTGTGACAAATAATATTGCATCTAAGGGGGTAACCTTCACAATTAGAAAGTCTAGATGGTAGAGACATTTCAATTGTCCCTGCATAGAATTGAAAAAAGGGATTAAATCAAAGATTAGACACTATTAAATCTAACTGTCTGAGATCCTATTGTAAGTCAATATAAAAGTCTTAACCTTAAACTGGTTAATTGATCTCATTAAGGAAGAAGACAGCTATGTCTGACATTTAAGAATTAAGATTGACAAGTCTAATATCCCTTCCCGTAAAGGTAGGATCAATGTCTCACATTCTATGCCACAAAAGCAAAATAACAGTTTACTAATGCATCAGGATGATATAACTCTCATTTTCATGTAAGTTTGCCAGAGGCTTGCCTTACACAGCGATTACCTATGAAAGAGGCATTTTTAAACAACTTACATTTTACCATTAAAAAGTGGAAATTTTAATGCTTTTTCAATTCACGTTTGAATGATCTAAGGTGTCACATTTTTCGTATTAGCAAGAATGTCCATTGGCATTGCCTTTAAAAGCACCCTTGTCAGCGGAATACAATGGATTCTTGACCAGACTGTGATGGTGCCTTCACCTGCATCCACTAATTGCCTGTCAAGGATCAATGATAAACCAAAACCCTATTCATCTCTCTACAGAAGTCACCTTGCTGTTGTTGTTATTGTCTCCTTATTAACATTGAAGTGAAGGAGACAGCATGGAGTCAACACGTGAAGGTGTCTGACAGACAGGTGCATGGATGATATTCAAAGAGATAGTTCCTGGTATTAGGGGGGGGGGGGGAAGGTGTCAAGTGGTGTCCAGAGAGGGATAACCTGTTGTTGGGGGTAATCAATTGCCTTTAGATTTGTATGTTTTGTTTAGCAGAGGTAATTAAAACTTGAGATTTTAGATTGACCCATTGATTTCTTATACCTCAGTGAAGGAATGAATGAAAAAAGTGACTTTGTTCAGAGTAGTTTGTGGATTTATTAAATGAGTTTGGTGTTGAAAAAGGTCATTAGGTAGTCTAAGACAAAGATCTTGATGGATGATAGTAGTTTAAAAAAAAACATTTTCCTGATGTAAACAGTAGATACAAGAACATGAAGCATACTCATATGGCAACCATACTTTTACATTTTCGCTGGAGGGGGGAATAAAAATAGGAGCCATATGACTTAATTTTGTAAATTATCAATTTAGATCACAGAATCTGATGGATTTGTTTGTTGCCCTGCTTCGATGAGAACTATCCATGGTAATTTCTATTAGATTTGAGACTGAATATGCTAGTATATTACTACTGCCTTTATAAAATGCATTTTTAATTTTCCTATGTGTTGTTTTATTCATTTAGAATATGGTGCCTGTACCATTAGGAGAGGGTTGAATAAAAAGGGAAAGGCACCCCTTTTCATGTTATGTCTGCCACTAGAGGCATTAATTGGAAAGTAATCGAAGCTCGACCCCTTCCACATCCCAAGCCAGGAATTTGTATTCAAAATAAAGGTCACAACTCATAAACCATTAGACTTAATTCAATTTAAGCTTTCATTGAATTCAAATTCGTTTATATGAAATGAAAACAATTATATAATGAATACAATAATGCATGAAATAATATACAGGAATGTCCTTCAAAAACAGATTGGAAAGATTCAGCTTAAAAGTTCTTTTCTTGTTTTTTTTACTGCATCAAAAGATCTTTTGTACTTTTTCTTATTAAAGCCTTTGGAAGCAAATGTAGGGACAATACAAATTGTTTAAAAGTTAATTGCAGCATACTGCAATCCTTTAAAATAAGTTGAATTTGCTTAAAATCAAGGAGAGTCTCTCATTCAGAGTGACATTGTACCGATTAGCAAATAATTCTTTTTTTTTTGTTAATCACCAGTTGTGTCCTTCCTACCTAATGTTGATTACTGATGGAAACCTTGACAACTTGAATAACTAAAAAATTGAAAAATATTGCTTGATTAGTAGATTCTATGATTATATAAAGCTTGTTGATGGCCTTTAAAGAGATTATTAAAGATGAGGTCATTTATAAATAGCTGGCAATTGATTTCATCCTGATGAAAAATGGGAATAAAGTTAAATTTTGCTGGCCTCCTATATATTTCTTTCTTATGGTTTAATCGGTCGACTCTTTGTCTTTTTTCAAGCTTCTGTTTTTCTCTCTTCAATGGCTTGACTTTGAGAGAATGAAGCCTTTGAAAGTTGAGATTGACTTCCTTGTATGACTTATACATCAAACAATGCAGAGGGTGTGTTCATACTGTTATTTAAGCTGGATTATCTTGGTAGATGAGAGATACTCTTGTTGAACATGAACGGGGGAGGGGAGCTTGGTATGAGTATAATGAAAATACAAACTGGGTATATAAAAAATACATTGAAATACAGGGGAGAAAAAAAAATCATGTATAAACAGAATCATAGAGAAGAAAAGGGGGAGAGATGAACATTGAAACACAAAAGGTGGGGGGGGGGGGTGGGGAGAGATAGAGGGGGAAGGAGACAGAAAGAGAGAGAGAGAGGGAGAGAGAGAGGGGGAGAGGGGGGAGGGGGGGAGAGGGGGGGGGGGAGAGGGGGGGGAGAGGGGGGGGGGAGAGGGGGGGGGGGAGAGGGGGGGGGGGGAGAGGGGGGGGGGGGGAGAGGCAGACAGACAAAGAAAGGGGGTGGGGGAGTTCTGGTAATGATAGAAAATATATTCTCACAGAATCCAAACAAATTCTAGTTCTAAACAGACAATATATGAATAATTCACATTAACCTGTACCTAAAGTCAACTTATATTTTCCAAAATGATGTTAATTTCAATAAAGAAAAATAAAATTCTCCATCTTTGTTTGATTGTTTGTTTTAACCGACTGCTAAGAAAGCATTTATATGCTTGTAAGTAAGCAAACAGGAGACCGATGGCTTGAAGTCCTCTCCGAGGGACCTGGTAATAATGTGGATTAATGCCTGACGCATGGACTTGTTTTCAAACCCGTGACGTACCTTCCAGTTACGACATCACTGCTCTACCACTGAGCCATTGCGCCTCTTATCTTCAGCATACTGGATGCATTATTTTTGGGTGTGAACTGATACCAGTCTCCCAAGTACTGGAAGAGGGATTGTATAATACCCCATGTTGTTTGCAAACAATGTGTCGATGGAATGTTAATTCTTCTTTTGAAATGCAGGTGTGGACGCCACTCTGTCTACTGCCATTCAAACCGAATTAATATCTACTCGTTATTCAACCAATCATCTACAGGTTTAAAGCTAAAGTTGAGTTCTGGTCGTGTGATTGCATTGTGAAAGAAACGGTGTGGAATCCATCAGAAAAGGTTGATCATCTAGCATAATACATGTAAGTATTACTATTGGTGAGTACTGCAAGGTTCTGGAATCATCAAAATGATAAGAAATTTGGCCCAGTCTTGGTGAAGTTACAAGCACTGTACACAGAAAGATGTATATGGGACTAGAGTAGACGAACATGTAACATAAAAATCCGTCCCAAATTTTATGCTGTTACATGCCATGCATATTTCGAATATAAAGGCATTTGAATAGCCATGCTTTTCAGGGAACATTTGATATCTGATGCTCTTTCACACTTGCATAATAACAATGAATTGCTCACAAATTATTGTTCATCTCTTCTCAGAACTCAACCTTCTCTTTAAAGGAAGAATCAGCTTTATAGGAGTCTGGATTCACCTATAGGGGCTGCATTCATATGCACGGCAATAGGCCATTTTCAATGTAACCAAATTAAATACATACCGGTAAGTCTTTGTAAAGTGCCTCAATACAAATTATTGTATTCACCTGATGAATGCAAACTGCATATATATTTAGTGTTGCTAGGTAGGGCAAGCCATAATGTTTGTCTTTTTTCTTGATTACCCCATTTATGTAAATAATATTTAAGTTGACTGCATAAAACCAATGCAATCCGGGTACTGCGACTTTGAAGCTGATACCTACATCTTCAGTAGATTTGGACATGGTATACATGGTTTTAATAGAAACAGAAAAGTGAGAGTAAGAGGTCAGTGAAAGTTTGAGCAAGAATTGATTAAAAACAAGAAAGTTGTGCATTTTAAAGTTGGCAACTCTGTGGCAAATCTTGCGAGTTTCCCTCCCATTTGCTCTGTACTAAAATAAATCAAAAATCTAAATTTCCCTTAAGAATCATACTTGCACCCTCAATACAATTATTGCAAAATGCGTATGTTTCTTTTCAACCCTTTGTATGAAACAAATCTATTCCATCATCAATAACTAAGAAAATAGAAGTATATGAAATTTCTGTTACAAGCAAAGTGGAGAGAACCTTGCAAGAAACGTCACAGTGTTGCCAATTTGTGTTTCACTGATGACAACTTTAACAATTCATGACTTTCTTAATACAAACTAAATTATTACCAATTTGAATGTCTCGCTTCGTGTGTGTGTTTGTTCGCTGTTATTGCTGTTTTTGTTTGTTTGTTTGTTTGTTTGTTTTTTTTTTTTTTTGGGGGGGGGTGATTTTATATCTTCTCACTTTAGTGAGAATACTGTTGAAAAGATTGTCCCCTTTACTTTAGACCTCTCTCTGTTGTACTCTAAAGAGAAAGGGATAAAGAGAAAGGGATACAAATAAAGTTGTCATCACTCATCCTGGATCTAACTGTTTTTTACCAATCCAATACCTTAGACTGCTGTCATGTATGTGTGTTTCTATTTCCCCAACTGTGTCACGCCATGCACATCTTCAGAATAAGATGGATTAATGGAGGGCCGAGAGGGGATTACCCATCAGACCAATCAATGTAACTGTCATCGGATTAAGATTAGAGGGTGGGACTTCAAATCGGACGGAAAACAAATAAAAGAAATGGCTCTTTATTTCATTCTCACACCCTCTGAGCATTCAGCAAATCTCCTCTCGAAGGTACTTGAGAGGAACGTTTAAAAACTGAAGGATATCTCAAGATCGATTTTCTCACACCCTCTTCGCTCGTTGATAGTTAATCCCTCTTAATCCCCCACACCTGCGGACAATAGAAGCAATTAAAGAATAATAAAAAGATAATCACATTGACTAGCCTATCTAACTAGTATAACTGTAGACAGTTTAGAATTATATCAAATCACACAATGTATGGCACAGTCTAGAATATTTGTCTGAGAAGAGAAACTCATTAGGACAATATCGTCCAAAACTATCATCTCATTTTAATTAAACTGCCCCCAAAATTTCCAAATTTGTATATCCCCTGTTATACCACAACAAATCATCCATGCCTGTTCACAGCATCGCTGTCCAAAAGCTATCTGAGACAGGATTCAAGAGCAGCTTTCTTTTCTAATTCAAGTCACATTTAAAAACATTGGTCAGAGGCTGCTCTGCTTTTAAGCAGTCGTTATTCCCATTTTGCATTTGCATCTAATATTATCCCAAATCCTTTCCCAGGACTCCCTGATATGAGTAAAAGTAATATTCAGATTTAAATACAAAACTGTTCCTCTTATTTTTTGCTTTCATTATAACTGACTCAATATCAGGGTGGACTTCCCTTTAATTCGGTATTAGTGTAACATGAAGCTACCCTGCTATATTGAATATATCTTTCAAAAACAGTTCCTCTAAAAATGCAATTTGATATAAGTGTAACAGGAATCTACCTTGCTATATTGAATATACATTATCTTTCAAAGACAGTTTCTCTAACTGGCAATCAAATGCTACACATTTCTTTAGTAAATATTTGTCTCCGGTCAAGGAACAAGGTTCTTTAAGATGTGAACCAGGGACCTACACAGCAACTTTCTACAGCCTATCAATGTTACATGGCCAACTTTCAAATATTTGGTCTAAGTTCAAGGACCTAATGTGTAAACATCATCCCTCATCCAGATCCAGTGTTCCTAACACAGGTGCTGCCATTGCCAATGTATGTGTGAGGTATTAATATCTTAAGGTGTGAAAACACCTCGGTAACAATGGACCAAGTTCAACTTCTAAATATTTGATGGCAGAAGTCTCTACCCTGTTTCATCTCCCCTTCAATACCACCAAGAATGCAGGAATAGGAATGAAGAAAGAGAGGGTAAATTTGCAGAATGTCTTTTCCTTGATTTCTTGATTCAGGTGTTCAAGCGCCGCTCTCACTGTCGGACACTTTGCATTTGAAGATCGATTTTGCGGCATTGTGTGAACTATGCTCACCTTTCACACACAGGATACAATACACACCAGGGGTTGTGTTCGATTGAACTTGGTGTGCATGACAAACGTTAACCAGTGAGAACAATGCCGTGTTGGTCAAGTTCACAACTATGTGCCAGGAAGCTATGTTTTGGCAGGAGGGACGTGTTAGCAAACAACTCTTTGAAGATTTAGGCATTAGAGGAGAAAGTTTTCTTGACTACCACCTGTCAATCACCACTTGTTATTCATAGGAGTCAAAAGTGAGGCCACTTCTGAAACTGAAATTGAAAAGGTGTAACCCTGAAAGTTGAAAACTTTCAATATTGGGGTTAAGTTGGGGGGAAAAAATGTTTTGATTTTCATGCTCTCAAGAAAAGATGGATTTCTGGGCATCTTCCATTCTCATTGTTTCAAAGACAGAAATATTTGACATAAGTGTTATTTAAAAGGTACATCAGCGGAAAGAAAATTATTTATCTTATCTTCAAAAATCTTATTTTTCCTCTTTCCCTTTATCCTTCTATAAATATGACTGACTGCACACTCTCAACAGAGTATCACATATGGAGAGAAAGAGGAAGAGAAAGGAAAGAGAAAGAGGAAGAGAAAGGAAAGGGAAAGAGAGAGAGAGAGAGAAAGAGAGAGAGAGAGCAAGAGATAGAGAGAGAGAGAGAGAGGGGGCAGAAAGAAAAACAGCGAGACAGGGACAGAAAGATAGAAAGACAGAAAGAGAGAGAGAGAGAGAGAGAGAGAGAGAGAGAGAGAGGGGGAGGCCTACCGGTATGGAGAAAAAAAAGGGAAGGAAAACACCTTCACAAAGACCTGTAGGTTAATACACAAAATTCAGACTTACTGAGTCCAGCCTTCAGAAGTGTCCATCACACAGCATGATACCCACTTGATCTTCCCTCCATAAAACAACTCTTATTATCACCATCACAACAGATAAAGATCTTATATACAGACAAGACAATACAGGTAAGTTTCTCAATATACTTGAACATGCCAGTCACAGGACAATCGCACTCAAAGAAAGTGTGATATTTGAAAAGGGAACTTGGAAAAATAAATCTCATACCATTGGGTCAAGTGTACAATTAAGGAGGCCTACGTGTATTCACAAAGTATATATACCCATCACACAGCTTGTTTCAAAGTGGCAGAATTCTCTAATGTTTTGGATGTCAATCAAAGGTGTTTCAGTTCCTCTTTTAACCTAACTATCATTATCAATGTCATGACTTCTTTGACATGCAAACGACTCTTTTTAACTTAAGAGTAAATATGAGCAGCTGGTCTATATAGGTGTAAATTGTAATCCCTTGTCTGTCATACATTGCAGGTGAAACTCATGATTATACTCGATCATTTTCAAACGAAAATCTTTGGCTAGAAATGGATGTTAAAAGCTATTTCTAAAATATTAATTCAAAGAGATGAAACAAATTTAGAAAGAGATGAAACAAATTTATTACGAGATAATTAGAATCTTTTTCTGGAATGATACAGGTGTTGATAAGGAAGACATGATCATGCATAGATTAGATGGACTCTCTGCTTAGATAGTCTTGACAACTTTTGGCAGATAAATCTTTGAAATGATTTCCTTCGTACCCACTTACATGGTCCATAGGATGCTCATTAAATCAACTGTCCCTGAAATAGATCAAACAAAAGAACCAGCGGCAGATGAATTTGATATCACATTACCCTCATTTTGATCTATCCTAAGTTAATTGAGTGTGTCTTCCAACACTTTGAAGATTAAACTTATTTTCATCTGACTCTTCTTACAAAATTACAGCAATCAATCAAAAATGGATATAATATTTTCCCACTTTTCTCTTCTCTAAAAAACTGTCACAATTATGTGCTCTGAAACTTTCTTAGTATTCCGACACTTTACTTAACGATTCAAAGGCAGATGGCCCGATAGTAATGCTTCCGCGTCTTTAAAAAACCGTCACAATTATGTGCTCTGAAACTCTCTTAGTATTCCCACACTTTATCCAACGATTCAAAGGCAGATGGTCCGATGGTAATGGTTCCTCGTCAATTATCATGTCTATTCTAGTTCTTTCACATAACCGATTTGATTCAGGTGAGCACACTAATCTGTGACTATAATACATCGTATTCCATGCATGGCGGGTTAGTATAATGGTTAATGGGGATTTCTTCATCATGTCATTTGTCATAGTTTACAAACAAACCACTTTATATATTAAGAACATGTTAACTGGAACAGGAAACTGTTGGGTGTCGATTTGATAAAATAATGACCTTGAATATGATTTGAGATTCAGAATTGCAAGTTGTAAAGATGGAAAAGAAAAATGATGAGTTGATTTTTTTTTCTGCCTAGAATAGTCAAATATAACATTGAGTTCTGGCGATGATAGATTATCAGCCCATTGATTACTGAATTTTCTCATTCCCATCGACTTAAAGATAAAGTTGAGTTCTGGTCTTGCAATTGCATTATGAAAGAAACAGTGTGGAATCGATTAGAAAAAGTTGATCATCTAGGTTCTGGAGTCATCAAAATCATAATAAATTTAGCTGTCTTGGCAAAGTAACAAGGACTGTACACAGAAAGATACACAAACATGTGGCATAAAAATCAGGCCTCATTTTAAAGCTGTTACTCGTCATATTTAGAATATTTAGAATATGAAGGCAATTGAAGATCCATGCTTATCTGGATACAATTTTTTTTTCTCTGATGTTCTTCCACACTTGCACACTTGCATAATCTAAAGCTGTTACTTGTCATATTTAGAATATTTAGAATATGAAGGTATTTGAAGAGCCATGCTTATCAGGATACAATCTTTTTTCTCTGATGTTCTTCCACACTTCCATAATAACAATGATAATGCTCACAAATTACTTTTCGCCACTCCCCAGAACTCAACCTTCTCTTTTAACACAGGGACCACCCGGTTCCATTAGAAAATGTGTTGATCCCTATTACCCAATTGATTGACACTAAATGAAGGAGTTGACGTTCTCTTCAAAATATGCCAAATTAGTCAAGTGGTTTTAGCACTGAACTTGAATTTCCAAATGACACTGCACTAATGTCCTTTGGAAAGGCATTAATCTACATTTGCCACTCAATACCCAAGAGGGTACTGCACATGCCCAACTTGTTGCTGCTCTGCATGCGATCGCACTGAGGCAAGGATCGTCACATGACCCCAAAACTGGAATAATTCACCAATGTCTTGAGAGTGAGCATCTTCACTGCAAAAACTAGTGACAATTTCTGCCAGCATTAAAAAAAAAAAACACTCCGGAGATGGGTTTTTGATTTGGGGTTTGTCACCACATTTAAAGGTAGATGCTTATCAACTTTGGACGACGATACACCAAAATGTGAGAAACGTGGATGATTTTTTGCTTGCAAACTTGTAAATGCAGCTAAATTCAGGTATTCACAAGTCTTTCTTATATACTAATCTCTGATCATCCTATCTCAATACCGGTGCAAATATTTTTCTGGGTCACGAGATAAATTATCAATCACATACAAATTTGGGGATTTCTATTTAATTGTCAAATCTTTACAAGAGCTGGTAACAATTGTCACAGAGCATCAACTCTAACACAGAGGATATAAAGAAATACAAAGACTGAACTGCGATAACAAATTGTATTTGTAGAAGCGCGCTATTATGCTACCGATTCAATATTTCATTACAAGTTGCTCACCCATGTTGGTTTGTGAGTATCTCATCCATGATATCCAGAGAATAAATAAATCGGATTAGTTGGCGAAAAGTACTAATCTGTGTTTATTGAAGAGTATCATCACCTAAATCCCAATCAATACCAAACTAATTCCACAAACCTAGACGATAAATACCACGGTTATGTACGATTGTATCAACTGTTAATCCCATACTAAGCCCCCATTGAACCAAGGTGCGTGGGTAAGAAACCTAACCTACTCCATGAACCGCGATTTCATTTTCAGCTGCAATACCTATTGTGCGGTTTGAATTCAAACTCTCAAAAGCCATTCCAAATCGTATTTGATCGCATAAATTGTTTCTTTACATATGAAAATTGCCCTCATTTGTCAAATTAAAAGGATGGTCCAACTGGGGTTAGTGAACTTTCATCTCTAAACAAATCAACCGTTAACATAACTAGGCCATCTATTGTTACAAGTATTCCACAGAAATCACCATGATTGCAACAATAATTTCAATGATCTAAATTTCATAGACAATCTGAATCTACTGCTTCCAATTATTTTGTATCTATATAGTGCAGTTGCAAAACCTAGACAAGATTTACAAACTATCAAATTTGTGCTTCTTGTAATGTATTATTTTTCTTGTATATACATTAATAAACTTTTATTAAAAAATGAGATAACATGACCATGATACCCTTCAAAATATAAAATAACTTTTTAGTTTTTAGAAATGTTTTCACAGATAATATCATAGTGTGCTGCAAATTGAAGGAGTGCACAATCATAACTGTGCAGACTATTTCTTTAAAACAATATACAGTTCTTATTACAGATGGTTTGTTTCATTTCACAGTTATACATAGAGACCACATTCAATATATTTGAATGAAACAGAGCTGTAATACAATTTGGTTATATATCCTGTCTTACAACCCCTCTCAAGGTATGAAAAGGTTTTAGAAGTTTTACCTCAGGTAGTAATGCACTTGTCATTTGTAAGGCCGCGTTCATGCTTGATTTTGACGGCCAGAATCAGGCATCTGTTACGTGTTTAGTTTAAAACACGCTTGCGTTCATGCTCACTTTTGTAGAATCACCGAAAAACGGCGATCACGAACGCCGATCGTAAACTCACAAAAAGATGCGTTTACAATTGTAAACGCGTTTAAATGGGGTCAACGCACTGACCTCTAGTGGGTCTACGTAGCATGCACAGTGAAGGTCACACAATGCCACACAAGGAGAATTGCCTGGATGAGCCAGAGAAGTAAGCATGAACAGCTACACCGTGGAACTGCGATCACGATGAGCGTTTACGATGAGCGTTTCAGATCGCTCATTCTACCTTCAAAATCAAGCATGAACGCGCCCTAAGACGCACCTCTTGACCCCCGGGAATGGTGCGTCATTGTACCGATGTGAGTCGTACATTTTGATACCATGACGCACCTTCCGTCACAGAAAGTGACACACCATTACATTCCATCGACGCACATTTGAGTCAAACATATGACACACCATTTCATGAAAATGACTAGCCAATGACGCACATTTGAGAAACACTTCTGCTTGGAGAAAGTGACGGTCCCATTGACACACCAAATGACGCAACGTGGTAAAGTGACTTACTATGACGCACATAAGGGTCAGTATTGTGACGGACATTTTGCGGCCATGACGGTACTGTGCGTCGCGATTTTGGGGAACATGACGCACCATTCCCGGGGGTCAAGAGGTGCGTCTTACAAATGACAAGTGCATAACAGGTTTAGAAGGTTGTGGGAATATTCCAACTACTGTGCCTTCTTCTGAAATGTAGTTTTATGCAGCAATTCTTTTTACAATACTCATTCAATGGGTAATCAATCTCCTTTGCTATATCCTCATCAAATGTATTTCTTTACGTTTCCTTACACCATGATTTATTTATTTACGGTGAATGGGCCCCTATTCAGCCCTGTAGAAGGAATTAAATAGCTGTGATATGAACAAGACATTTTACTAGACTTAACAATATACTTCTTTTTTCTTGTTTTTTATTTCTTCTTGATTTTTGTAAACATTGTGAATAGTTCACAACACTTTAGGAATTTTTATTTGTCATATATTTCATATATGAAAGGTAACGATTCAAGCTCTATGCTTATGTTTCATCCCCTTTGTGTGTTCATTCTTTAAACTTGATGATAGTTGCAACTTGTCTTTGATAAAACATTGTTATATTCTTTTTCATGTGAAGTCAATTCAAATGGACTGTAAAATTGAAAATGATTTGTATTATTTTATATTTTTCATGTGATGTTTAACTCCAATGAGTTGTGAAATTGTGAACATGCATGCTTGCATAAATAAATAAATAAATAACATTCAATATCATTATTCAATCAAAATGTAGTGTTTAAAATTATATGACATATGACAACACATATATTTCTCAGTTTTCTCACGAGACCTAAATAATCTTTACGCCCATTTCGAAATCAACAATGAAATCAAACAGCTTCAAATGACTTTTGCTTGGCATTTTGATGAGATTTTTGACAAGTTTGCAAGACAAGCAAACAATAGGGTTGATTATGTGTGTGATTGAAAGTGTTTGCTGTAGAAATGTGCTGCAATTTAGACATAGTTTAGGTAATCAGTGAATGCAAATAGTGATTGGAATCGGGCTTCGTAGGTCTGAACAAATCTTGCTTCCAATTTCAAGGAAATGTGAAATCCTTCAACAAGTTTGATAATTTAATTCAGTATATTTAGGGCCATTTACACTGGCGACCAAACATGCCAAAAGATCGATGCCAAACCAGGGCCTGGCTGCGATCTTTCGGTGAAAATTGCTAGGCAACTCTAGGCAACTACGCCAAGCCAGAAACTTTCCAAGCCGGTGTGACTAGTCAATGGACTGAAGAGATGAAATGTCATAATGATTATATAGAATTTTGAAGAATTAATGGGATTTTCCCGTAGTGTAAACGCCAGACCCCAAAATTGACATTTTTTCCAAAATGGTGTTTGAGCTGTGTAAATGGGCCAAATGATTAGTTTTTTTGGTAGAATAGAGGAAAAGAAAACAATCTTCACACCGGGATCCTAGATGATGAAGTAGATGTACTTGGAGCTGAGAGAAAGATGAGAATCCTTAATTCAATTTGGAGAGGTCCTTTTCTTCGCCCCTCTAGGGGTGAGCTGAGAAAATTGTTATGAGAGTAGGATACCAGTAGAAGACCCTGGTGGAGCTCTGTTTCCACTAGGCTTTGATTGCATCTTAGGACAGTATGGTACCTCTCGGATAACATAAAGAAGATATCTATGATGCTCATTTAATTACTCTGAAAATAAAACTGTTTGTGTGTGTGTATGTGTGTGTGTGAAATTGGGTTTTTTTGTGTATCAATCAGACAAGATTATTTACGTCTGGGGACCGACCTTTAACTTCACCACTCGAAAGACGTGACTCAGTTTACAGAGAGCTGACCAAGTGAACGCACCGCTAGACCAACTCACATCTTCCTATGTTTGCTAGAACAATATCTTTTGATAGTGCCCTGCATGTTAATTTCTCTCACCCCCTCCCACCCCACCCCCCCTCGTTTTCATAAACCCCGTTGATCTGAATCTCAGGTTATATTGGGATACATTCAAATGACAATAAAACACTCTTTCATCTGATGAAACAATCTCAAACCAAAGTTCTAGTCAATAGTTAATAATAAATGCGCCTCGGAATAGAATTATCTAGACAGACGGCGCTATATAAATGCCTATTATTATTATTATTATTAATATTAGTATAGTATTAATGACTGCTTTGAGAAAAACAACTATTTCTCGAATATTAAAGCAGTCATTAATACTTTTATATGCCGAAAAAAAATAGACTAAAAAATATTTTTTTTTTTTTTTTTTTTTTTTTGTCGAAGGTGGGATTCGAACTCTTGCGTGCAATAAGTGATGTATCTAAAACCAGCGCCTCATACAACTCGGCCATCGCGCGCTGTTAACATGCTCGGCAGTTTTGTACAATATATACATTAAAATGGATTGAAACCAGCTTCGCGTTATCTTAGCTTCGCAAAAGCTCCATTAAACGGACCCTTCTTTTACTTTTGCAATGCATATTGGCACGAACTTAGATCAAGATCTATCGGCAGATGTTGTTTTTTTGTTTTTGGAAGTTTATTTTCGTCTTCATGTCAACAATGCAAGATAAAATTGTCGGTAAGATCGATCGAGATTCAATTGTATTGAAATTACCGACCAATTCTTCGCACACATACGGTATCCTTGATCGCTCAAACCATTTTTTAACATGTAAACCTACGGGGTAACCATGGAGACTGACCTATTTTCCCAATAACCATGGTTATTGCAAAAATAGGTCTGTTTTAACCATGGTTACTGCGAATTTTCGGGAACAGTTAAAGTTTATGAATGCAATTTCGACCAATCAGATTGCTGGATTACTTAAGTGAGGTATATAATCATTATTAATGTCATCTGTTTGCAGCCAGAAGGATGTCTGTCAAAGGGTTAATGCTCTTCTGGCTCCGAACAGATTTTACATTATAAAGGATACAAAACCATTGTCTACAAGCCAAAAAACCCTTGATGACATCCTAATGATTAAAAAGGACCAAATATATGATTCATAACTCTTCTAATCTAGCCCAAACTTTAAACCAGTTAGACAGGCTCCAAACAAAATTTACATTATTTACGGGATACAATAACCCATTTCCTACGAGCCAAAACTTCCTTGATGACATCCAAATGATTACAAGGGACTAAAATATGATTCATAACTCTCCTAATCAAGCCTAAACTTAATACCAGTCTGACATGGTTGATAATAATTACAGGGCCTGTGGATCTATCCAGCTCATAATCTCTGTACAGAATACAAAACCATTTTCTACAAGTCAAAACTTCCTTGATGACTTCCAAATGATTACAAGGGACCAAAATATGATTCATAACTCTCCTAATCTAGCCTAAACTTAATACCAGTTGGACATGGTTGATAATGAAAACAGGACCTGTGGATCTATCCAGCTCATATTCGCCGTACAGGTGCTTAAAGTTTAGTATGTCTGCCCCAATAGATTTGACAGGTCTATATTGGTGAAGAGAATGAGCTTTCGACCGATTCCTCCAGGGGGAAATGATATGATTAGTTTGGGATTCCATGTCAAATCCAATCCTCACTCAATGTTCTGTCTCAACATATCACCTCATCCAACAAACATTCTGCTACTTAGACCTGAACTTGGAAGTTCGAGTTCAGATCTTATCTGCAGAAGGGCAGATAGCTTGTTCAGACTACACACAAATTATACAGAACCTCTATAAAGAAACGTATAAAGAATCATCGTAGAGCGAAAGGGGTGTACTGACTGGAAGTACAGCCTTGTTCAAGTTCAGATCTTATCTGCAGAAGGGCAGATAGCTTGTTTAAGACTACACAAACTTTAAACAGGACCCGTATAGAGAACGGTAAAAAGAATCATCGTATAAAGAAACGTTCTATAAAGAAACTCATTATGAAGAGGCCAATTGACACGACTACTGGCCAATCATCAGTGTGCACTCACGATTTTGGTACGATACAACATTCAGACTATAATCATAATAACATTTGGTTCCAAAGAGCTTTGAAAATTATTACCCTAGCTTAAGCTCCTGCTTAATAGTGCACAGGGCATTTCAAGGAAAATTCCTACCATGTACCTATTTACCTCACCTGGGTCGATCAAGTGTTGCAAATGTAGATTAATTTCTTGCCAAAGGATATTAGTGTCGCAGCGGGACTCGAACCGTAGACCTTGTGATCCCCAGTCCAGTAACATATCCACTAGGCCATGATTCACTATTCATATTTTCCCTTTTTTTTTCTTCCCTTATAACTAGTGCTTGTTCTTCTTCCCATTCCCACAATCTTCATTCCTTTTCTCTCTACTGCTATCGCGTTTAATTCCTCCACCATTCATCATCAATTTCCATCACCTGCAAACGAAAGTAACTTGAATTCATTAATAACAAAATTCCATTTCTCCGTGCAATACTCTCACAGTACGCTAAGGTTTCAACACATGTCTCGTTAAATGTATAATTGTGCGGCATGCTTCGAGATACATTACACATACCTGGTACTCAAATGATTGAACGTACTTCTCTGAGCAGTTCACAGGTAACCCCATAGAGAGGCAAGAATGTCGGTACTGTTGCACAGGTGTATTGCAACCGTGTATTTGTGATTCTCTGTATCCAGAGTAACTCTCCCCACAAACAGTTTTCAGCTATGTGGAGGTATCTGTTTTCATTCTTACATTTGAATCAAATATGGCAGATAGATTAATGGTTTGTATCTAATAAAAAAGGAGCTTTATAAATATAGTATTATTATAATTAATAGAGTGAAGTGTACCCCCCCCCCACGATTTTGCAATAAAGGAATCACAAACAATTGGGGGGAACAATGTTCTTTATGGTACCAAACTCTTAACATATAATTGTATTTAAAGGGTAGATAGTCAAAATTTATCAGCAACATCTGAATAATAAAAATAGATATTACAAATATTTGCATGCGTTAAAATTACACCCTAACACTAATACTAAAGCTGTTTCTATGGCAACTTTCTTTTAAGGAAAGCAAGTATATACATTTCAAATCTGAAAAGACGTTTGTACTCAATTCACTGTAATATGAAATGTTTGAAGGGCCTCATGGAGTATGGATTATTTAAATATATGATAAGATATATAACATCATTATCTTGAGGAAAAAAATCTTCCATATAGGCCTAAGTCTTTACAAAGTTTCAGATTCAATTTATTTGTATACAGAGAGTATCAAGACTGTTAACCAATTCTGAAGCAGAACATGCCAAAACCCCATACCAATCTTTAAAAAAGGAAAAGAAGATCTATGCATAGCAGCTAGGTATTCCTTTTATTTGGAATAGAATCCAATGATATAATCTCTTTGATGATTATTCTCTTGGTCAACACTCAACAGGTAAGCAAAAAAAATATTCTTTTCACTCCAAGTATGCCAGGTAAAAACACAGAACTATTTTTCAATTTTTTAGACACCCAGGAGGGCAAATTTTTGTCTGATATTTGATCCTTGTTTGCCTGCGATCATCAGCGCAGAAGTTTCAGAGCAGTATTAAATTAGAGAGGATATTATTTGGGAAATTCATTGCTAAGCCTAGGGCAATATTAAATAGAAGTATTTGACAAGACCTTCATCATCTTTGAATTTGGATACGTAGTCTTCATCAAGACTCTCTCATTTGTCTCTAAAATGATAAATAGTTTGAATATGAAAAGAAAATGAAAAGTGATGAATTGATAAGCAATGAAATGAAATAAAAAATTGATGAGATAAAAGGCACTTTCAAGAGGATGATATTTACTTTCTACTCTGAAGATCTACAAACAGTTTACTACCGACTGTCTTGAACTTGTTCTAGAAGATATTTGTTTTGCCTAGACTTGTATGAAGAATACGGACAAACCATTTGGTTATTAAATAGACGCAGTGGTTATTAAATAGACGCAGTGGTTATTTGGTCAAAATGTTAGTCGCCCTTCTTGCTTAGATGTAATTATTACTGGAGAGTATAATATGACTTGGTATTTCAGACAAAAACTGAATAAACTAAATACAATTTTTACAATTTAAACATCCAGACAACAAAAGACCATTACAAACTTTTAAACTACAGATTTCTTTTTTTTCCTTTTTTTTCTCCCAATAGGACAGAAATATTGTCCTTGCAAATCTATCAATTTTTTTTTTTTCCCAGCACAGTTAATATTAAAAACACATACAAGGCCCATTCACAATTCAGATTTTTTTCATTTGTAAAACCATTTCCACCACTTAAAAAACCTTTAGAAACTTTCAGTGTTTGCTTATTCTGCTTTTTTGATGAGTTTTGCGCATGCGCATGCGCCACTTGTTGATGTTTTGCATGTATTAGCATGGAAGCAAGGAGAGACACGTTACTAAAACCGGAATAATCCACCAGTGTTTTGATTGCAAACATTTACACTGAAAGAAACTTTTTTTAAAGGTTTTTCAATTTTGATTTTTCAGCTGTGTATATGGGTAGTTAATTGCCTGGCAATTTCCAAGAAAGCTACGCAACATGAGAAAAATCCATGTTTTTGCAGTGTAATTGCAGCTACAGACACATTTACAGACACATTCATCACTACTATACGAATGTTGTTTAATGTCACGGTATCATGAACCCTTTTTACTACATTCTTCTTCTTCTTTTTTTTTTGGGGGGGGGGGCCTGTTTCAGGATATATATTTAATATTAACTAGTTGCTTGGATATAGGGCAGAAGTAAAAGGAAAGAAAGAAAGAAAGAAAGAAAGAAAGAAAGAAAGAAAGAAAGAAAGAAAGAAAGAAAGAAAGAAAGAAAGAAAGAAAGAAAGACAGAAAGAAAGAAAGAGAGAGAGAGAGGAGGAGGACAGGGGTGATGAATAGATGGGCCTAAAGGGAGGAAAGGGAGGAGAGAGGGGTAATCTTGCAGACTACCATACTCTTATTCTATATATACTATATTCTTATACTTTGAGTTTATCCTACTTTCTATCCATTTAGGGTCTAGAGAAGGGTTGTCTGCAGAGACGAGACACACCTCTCTAGATCAAACTAGTGAATAATAGCCTGTTCAGACACTAAGAAATTTATACGAAACTTGTTTAAAGAAACGTTATAAAGAATCATTGTATGGTGAAATGGGTACAGACAAGATAACAACATCGTATAAAGAAACGTATACCAAAGGAACTAATATTGAAGAGGTCTATTGAGGTAACAGCTAGCCAATCATCAGTGCTCATTCTCAATAAGCCCCGCCCAGTTATAACATTTTGATATGAAACCATGTTCAGATTTAAGCAGGACCCCGATTCATTTTTGAATTTTTGTTTGAAACGTTGCTTAAACATGCGTTTTGCTTTAATGATGTTTCATTACACGTTTCTTTAGATGTCATTCAGACTAGAAAAAAGGTAATTACTTGTTGTATAGCTATACAATGATTCTAATAGCCTGAACACTGGGTAAGGGTCTAGAGAAGGGTTGTCTGCAGAGACGAGACACTCCTCTCTGGATCAAGATAGAAAGAAAGGGCCGCACGATCTTCCTTGGGCAATTTCAATTCCATTTTCGATTGATAAAGTACAAGACAGCAGCTCATGCAAGGGATCTACATGGATGTGTGTGCGTATGGAGGATGAAGAGAGAGAGGAAAGTTTGGATGAAGTCACCCACGATTTGAACTTTCTTGAATTACCAAGGGAATCAGTTCATTTAGACGAGATGGGTTTTTCTTCTCTTCTTATGAGTGGTGCGGCTCCAGAGGTCTGAGGAAAATAGCCCTCGGACATGGGAAGCGAGTGGAAGCGTGGTGGAAGACATGTATCAACGTTAAATCCCTGTCTACGATCTTGATCTTTAACAGCCACTTCTCTAGAAGTCAGATAAAAAAAGAAGTTCCTCGGAATACCCATCTATTATACCAAGGAGTATGTTATCCTTGTTTATACATAAACCCGAAACATTCATTTACTTTACACCAGTACTTTTTATTTGTCAATTTCTTACGCTTTTTCAATTCTCTGTTGATTCCTTCCAAAATCTACCACTTTTGCACAAAGTGAACATAGTACTTCTTGGATAAAACTAAGAATATCCTTTCAAATATTGCTCATTTAACAGTCACTGATCTTTAACATTCACTTAACTAAAAGTCAGATTTAAAAAAACTATCCCGGAATACCCATCTATTCATCATACTAAAGCCTTGAAGCATTCATTCACTTTCTTATGCTTTTATCTTTCAATTTCTTTAATGCATTTATCTATCCTCTTTTGATTCCTTATAAAATCTTCCTCATTTTGAACATCCTTCTTGGATAAAACTGAGAATATCCTTCTAAATATTGCTGGTTTTCTAACTGTTAAAGGGATCGTGTAACAATGTTAAATCTGAGATACACGGCCCTACGTGTTATCAGTGTCTGTGATATCGTGTAATATTGAAGCCCTAAAAAAATTGCGCTTCAAAATGATCAAGAAGTGCCTCAAAAAGTAAAAATCTTTGAGTGACCGGTTTTACCATACTCGTTTCCCCCTATAGACTGTAGTGTTATGAAAACCGTCAGGCGAACGGTTTTCAAAATTTGTAATTCCAATCATAAATATCTTTATGATCAGACAGGCGATCGGCTTGTAAAAGTCATGGGGTTCCTGACTGACCTAAAGGTTTATAATTATCATTGCATTATGAGCTAAATCCAAAATTTTATTTCAGAATCTGAGACAAAGTTACCGGATCCCTTTAAGTAGTGAACAGTAATAATATTAGTCATTGTTCCTCATCCTATTGTAACAGATTTTCATAAGAGTAAAAAATTTGACTTAATTGAACCGGTTGGACACACTTTCTTTTATAATTTGACACATATTCAACAGGGTTAATAAAGATTTTAAAGAATATTTCAATTCAATTTGTATATATGAAACCAAGTGAAGAACTACAAGCATATTCTCAGCAGACATCCAATGGCAAGACTGGTCTAAGTTTTGTTTTCAATCACGACTACAAAACAATGCCCTTCCCTCCATGCATTGAAATGTCAGAATGCATATTTTGGCGATGCCTCTGTCATCTCCGTCCTGCCCAAATTCTTGTAGACACTATAGAGCATACTCGCATGAAACGGGACACCCGTCATTGAGACTGACACTATTTCATTAGACTAATCCACAAACAAATGCTCTGAATTCCTTGTAATTCAACGCCCAAAATATACCTCTCAACAAGTTCAACCGGGCCACCGTAAAATACAACGAAGTACCACAAAACGCAACTAGTAAAAATATGAAATATAAGATGTACGGCACCCCAAATAGTTGACAATATATCTCAGTTGTCAGAGAGCTTAAAATATGAACTTGAATCTCTCTCCCTGGCCACTCCCCATGTTGACATGTGAATATATATTTATTTCTCTTTTCAGACCATATGCCAGTGATAATATAGTTCTACAAAAATAAAAAGACAATTTTAATGCAGGTAAGAGAAATAAAATATTCCATGTGGATTGTGGAAATTCCATACCGGTAGTTTTATGGATTGGAAAATTTTGACATGCACATAACTATTATCCACAGCACACCAGGACGGTTGTCTTTTCCATCCTAAAACTTTGTGAAAAGATAACTTTCATTACTATTATTTTCGTAAACAATGAATCAAGTATAGTCCTTCTTTATTACTCATTAGATAGAATAAAATACAACAAAATTATTGTCAACTTTTTCCAGGGTACCAAACTTGGAATTTTAGGCTTCACAGAATACACCCAGTGGTAGGGTTAGGTTTAGGGAATATTACTTGAGAACAGATTGTGCCTTGTATTAATGATAAGGAAACCAAGCAGGGAAGATTTAAAATATAGGCTCTTTTCTATACGTGCTAATACCTATGCTCCTTCAAAGCATATAACATTTCTATTTTCAGTTGAGTGTGGAGCACAGTCTTGTACGGAATAGGTTCTCGGACCTGGTCAAGATTATTGTAATTATACAAATTTGTGCGTTGCTATACTTTTCTTTGAAATAAAGAGATGATTAGAAGTTTTTACAACAACTTCAGAGAAAAGCATACTTTTATAATCAGGAGTAAATAATTCTGACTAAATAAATCAGAAGGTCTCTATTAAAAAGCTCTGGTAAAATGTTTGAAAAGAATCAGAATTCTAACCTTTCATGAAAATTCTTGAAAATAAAATCTACTGAGTATAAGTAAGATATTTGATTTGGTGTCTTTCACCGTCATATAACCATCATCAAGCTAACTTGAAATATTTCCACAAAGTCACCAGAGACCACTGGAGCAGTGAGATATTAGCCCGCGATTATAAGTACCAATAATATGAAATCAAGATATCTTAATGCCAACATGCTAATCCCCCTGACAATGCTAAAATATCTCAAACTCAAATTCATACCATCGGTAAAGAAACATGAGCCTCCGTAACTCTATCAACACCGTTCCTTATCATGTCTACGCTCTATCGCTTTTTAAGAAAACTGAAAATATTCAATCGCTCCATTGGTACTACAGGATGCTTGAAGGCTACCCCCCCCCCCTCCGTCTCTCTCTTTTTTATTCCCTTCTTTGTATTTCCTTTCTTTCTTTCGCCTATCCTGTCTGTTCTTCCACATCACAACCAATCGCATGATAGAATCAATTGAAGATAACATCTTATTTAAATGACCCTTAATCTCTACTTTCAACAAGATCCTATGTCCCAATCTAAATGTTTCTCCACTTATCTCTGGCAATATCTCCATGTCGTTCCTGCTTCTCTTACTCTTTTCACACTGGTTATGCTTAACCCCGTACTTTGCTTAGCCCCGTACTATCCTTAACCCCGGACTATTTTTTTTGGCTTTTCACACACGCTGTTTTTAGTCCCGTACTAGCGCCTATTCCGGAATAAGAAAATTCCCGCTGTTCTCACTGCATTTCGTTAACCCCGGATATCGTGCATGTTATGATTGGACATACTTCGCATCTGGCCAGCTGCGATACGCTCCATTGCGTAGTACCGGACTATTTTTCGTTTCTGTTCTCATTCATTTGCTTAGCACCGCAATTGCGGGGTTAGCAGGAGTTAGCACCACAATTGCGGAGTTAGCCCTGCTATTTTGCAGGGTTAGTTAACCCCGTACTATAGGTGGGGTTAGCCAACTTTAGCCCACTTTGGTAAAAACCAGTCTGAACAGAAAGTGGAATAGGCTTAACCCCGTACTATAGGTGGGGCTAAGACCCCCCCTTAACCCCACCTATAGTACGGGGTTAAGCAAAATATCGCCAGTGTGAAAAGAGTATATGATACATGAGAATCATGCATACACTAAAAAAGAAATGCACTACATCACATTGACCTGCACTGTTCACACTGGTTCAATAAGTACAGGCGTGCAGGTACTTAATACTTAAATTGTTCCTGTGTGAACATCTTAAAGTGGGCCCGCACTTCTTGTAGCTAGTTGCGCCCTCTATATAGCAAACAATGCTAAGCGGTACCTGTTGGTCCCCCATGGTCCCCTTTTTCTTTTGTTAATTGAGAGGTGATTTGATGAAATAACCATGTGTCAGTGACCATGCATGGAGGTCTAATGCCTCCTGGCCAAACTAGTGCAGATAGGATTTAAGGATGATTTACAGGTAGAGGTGTCGTAGTTCCAAGTGGTTTGAGCCCTGCATGGCAGGCACTTATGTCGTTGAGCAAGGTATTTTATCTTAAATAATCTGAATGTTCCCCAGGGAGTGGAGAATGTGCACTGAAGTGCGAAATTGTAGTTGAATCCAGTGACCAGGATAATACTACTGTAAGCACTTTCGTTAATTAGAAACCGGTATTAATATGATTTGTGGGGTGGGTAAGAATAGTGAGGAAGAGGCTTTGGAACCATTTCAAACTTCAATTCATTTTACCAAATAATTCATCAAATGAATGCTCCCCTGTGAGGCCTCTTGTTGCCATACTCACATCTTATCTCCCAAGTTCATCACCTGATTTCAAAACGTTTTTAAGTCCCCAAAAGATTACTTACAATACATCTTTCAAAAAGTGACTTTCTCTACGCCGTCTGTGTCAAGATAACTAACAAGATGCATCTCCCTCTCACATGCCCTCTCTCCCTCCATTTCTCTATGTGCATCTGTCTCTCTTTACCTAACCCCACCCCATCTCTCCCCCTCTCTCTCTCTATATATATATATCTCTATCTATCTATCTATCTCTGTCTGTCTGTATTTGTCTCTGTTTCTGTCTCTCTGTCTCTGTCTCTCTCAGTAATTTACTTTGTTGATCCACCATCACATCAAATCCTTACAATTGATTTACAATCTTCATCACCATCACCATCACCACCACTACCACTACCACCACCACCACCACCACCACCACTACCATCCTCATAATCATGGTCTTCTTTGTCATCATCATCACGTCACATTGTCATCATCATCACCATCATAATCATCATGATTATTATTACCATCATCATCAAAATCATCACATTTATCATCTCCATCATCAACAATATCATAACAATTAACAATACATCAAAAGTCCTATCCCAGACTAATTCTGCATATTTCTTATGTATTCAAAAATATTCAACTTACCTATTAGGAGTCACAGCACAAGTTGAAGCAAGGAAAGAAGAACAATATGAAAGAAATAAAAGAAAGAAAGAGATCATTAACAAATTAGTCATAATGTCACAGTAAAATATACTTGTACCACTTTGAAAGACATCGTCATTGGCAATAATGAGCTCAATCTCATGATAAGTTGATAACCAATGCAAATAATCACTTTAATCCAGGAGAGTGTTTAAGGCCGCGTTCATGCTTGATTTTGACGGCCAAAATCAGGCATCTGTTACGTGTTTAGTTTAAAACACGCTTGCGTTCATGCTCACTTTTGTAGAATCACCGAAAAACGGCGATCACGAACGCCGATCGTAAACTCACAAAAAGATGCGTTTACAATTGTAAACGCGTTTAAATGGGTTCAACGCACTGACCTCTAGTGGGTCTACGTAGCATGCACAGTGAAGGTCACACAATGCCACACAAAGAGAATTGCCTGGATGAGCCAGAGAAGTAAGCATGAACAGCTACACCGTGGAACTGCGATCACGATGAGCGTTTACGATGAGCGTTTCAGATCGCTCATTCTACCTTCAAAATCAAGCATGAACGCGCCCTAAGTTGGACTAACTATGGCAGGCCATTCATGCCACTGGTTGCTCTCACCATGGACTTAATATGGATGGACATTCAACGTGATTCTTTCTTTGATCCAATCATAGTCGCCGCCTTCTGATTATGTGCATCTTAGTGAGAACATTCAGCTGTTTTAACAATAACGACTGCGTAAGCATTTTCGGTCATTGACAAAGGAGCAGTTTCCCTCTCTTGGGTTTTGTTTGGATGGTGTGCTCTGTATAAGAGTGTGTCTTAAATAAAAGCATCCTCAAAGGGGAGCAGCAAAGTTGAAAAGCAGACGATTTTGGTGATATGAAATGCATTATTACTGATTCGCAAACTTTCCCACACACCTATGACCTTATAAAACAATTAGAAGGCCATGATCTGTATCAGCACTGTGCGTTGTAACTCTGGAATATTATGAGGAAATAGGGGGAAACGGGATTTTAAATCACAACCAAAAAATCCAAAAATAACCTCTATCTAGTAATATCAACATGTTTAAAAAAAAAAAAATACATGTACAGTACACAGAACAACAATTTCCGATTATAAGCCAGAACTGCACATCTATTTTCCATGATTTAGGCGAGTAATTATCTTCTGCGCATGTAGATTAACATGTGTAAAATCACTATCTTGATTCTGTCCCGGCTTTTTGCCGGCGACCATGATGAGACCAAAGGGAAGAAACATGTACGGAATGTTATTGAGACGACATTGACGGAGACAATCACAATGAATTAGTTAAGAAAACGATGAATGTCCATCCGTAAAAGATCCATGCTCTCACCATTGGTCTCTCAGTCATGATCTTTAGATAATATTTTTTCCTTCAATAATGAACTATCAAAAAGGGTAAATTCTGTAGATGTGTGACCATGATTTGTATGTCCCTTGAGAAGCCAATGCCAGGAATGGTGAGAGTAAACAGTGGCATGAATGGCCTGCCATAGTTGTCCAACTTAAAGTCAATCTTAGTCTTTGTGAAACACTCCCCTGGTATAAGTTAGACTTATGCAATATACAACACACCTCCACTTTGTACAAAGCATTAAATATGACCACTTGTGTAAGTGTGCTTTCCATGATCAAATCTGAAGGGAAATTTTTGTATTTTGTTGAAACTTTGGATTATTTTTTCTTGACATTTCATTTAGAGTATTTAGGAAAGATGGTTTCCATTTTTGCTTTCCAATATGATCTGTACATTCACTGTTTGAAATGTCCCTAAAGGCTAAACAAAATTTTGAAAAACATGTAGCTTTGTAGCATAGTAATTGTAGGATTTTTTTTTGGAGAATATCTAGTATGAAGAAGATAACTGTTGCAGGCGTTTTGTTCTCACAAAAACTGCTTAATTATTTCCAAATTAATGACATTGCTTATATTATATTCATTATTCATGTGTCTCATGTCATAGCAACAATTTGATTAGATATTAATAAAATCACCTAGTGCCATTCTAAAGGATAAAAACTTTAAGACTACATGTATTCCTTCTTAAATAAACCCAATTAATATACACATGATTGAAGTAGATCAAACTAGATAAAACATTCCAACACTAAAACTGAAAAGTGACCCCAATGAAGCTGATAAAAAGTTGATCTGAAAAAAGGTACCTGCAGATATAATCAGCTGACATATAAAGGAATCATACCCTTGGCCTTCCCAATCCCCCCCCCCCTAAAAATAATGGAACACTGTTTCCAATTTTCAAAAATAATATTTTACGACTTGTTCCAATTAGTATTACATATTTCTCAAATGATACATCGTCTCGGCTTTGTTGACTCTATGGAGTTTTGAGTAAGAGAGGAGCATTTACATAAATCACCATTGGTCATAGTCCCAGAGGGGTAGGAGGGGAGAAAGGGGGTAAGAGAAAGAAGCGGTAAAAGGGCTTTGATCTTTCATCTTATACCAATGCCTGGTGGTGGTGAAGAAAAGAAGGGTAGTAATGGAAATGATTTGGTATTTGAAGCTGTGATATTTCTGCGTTGTGATAATTTGAGACAAACTTTGGGCACGCTTCAAGTCCGGTCAGAGCTGTGGCTGGCTGGCTGGCTGGCCTGTTTCCCAGGGGGAAGGGGGCTTGGGAGGGGTATCGATGGAGCGAGCAGGAGAATGAAATAAGTGGAGGACGACAAGAAATAACATTGACTGACACAAACAGAATGAGAAAAAAGCAGAGAGAATATGAGGAGAGAAGGAGAGGGAGAAGAAGAAGAGGAAGAGGAAGAAGAAGAAGAGGAGGAGGAGGAGGAGGAGGGGAGAGGGAGGAGGAGGAGGAGGAGGAGGAGGAGGAGGAGGAGGAGGAGGAGGAGGAGGAGGAGGAGAGGAGGGGAGGGGAGGGGGAGGGGGAGGAGGAGGAGGAGGAGGAGGAGGAGGAGGAGGTGGAGGAGGAGGAGGAGAAAAAGAAGTAGAAGAAGAAGAAGAAGAGGAGGAAGAAGAGGAAGAATCCGAAGAAGAAGAGGAAGAAGAAGAAGAAGAAGAAAAAGAAGAAGAAGAAGAAAAAGGTGAAGAAGAAGAACAAAAAGGTGAAGAGGAGGAAGGAGGACAACAAGAAAAAGAAGAAGTAGATGAAGAAGTAATAGAGGAAGAAGATGAAAACGAAGAAGGAAAGAGAGAGAGAGAGGGAGAGAGAGAGAGAGAGAGAGAGGGGGGGATGGGTAATATAAACCGTGGTAACAAAGGGGTAAGCAGTGAAAAGGGAGGAGATTCTGAGGGATGATAAAGGGACAAATCTGATTGGATGAAAGCTTTCAGCCAATGAGAGGTCTTGGTAGTACATGACCTCCTCCTAATCATTTGCTCCGCTGTCTTAGAACAGATTCTCTGTACTCCTCGCTATTAACACAGAATCAACTCATTCCACATGTATTTACTGATTAATATATTTTGTCTTCAAGTGTTAACAGGCTGTCTGAATAAATAAGACGTTTATATCATGCTATACTGAGCAGTTTGCATTGTGACAGGTATGCAGGTTTTATTTTAAATATTAATTTGTACATTTTATCCAAGTTTTAATTTAACTAGAGCAGCTTAGATCTGTGAGTATCTTGTCAATTGTTAAATTGATTAATTTTTGTACTCTGACTATAGAAGAAAGTAGTTGCAAAACTTGAAAAGATTCAACATACCGGTACTCTTTAAAATGCCTTCTGGAGATAATCAAGAAAAAGTTACAGTATGATAAGTTGTTAACATGAACAAGTATTTGTGAACTTAACGCCTGCTCCATGAACCTCTGAAAATGAAAATAACAAAACACAAGCTGGATAACGACCCCCCCCCCCCTTGAAAGCAATTTCCAAAACCAACACCATTTTCATTTATGATATCAATAACTCTAACAGCCTCAACATCCATAAATACCAAAATAATATTTAAAATGCCTCCTAAAAATATGCAACACTTCAATAAAGTATCTCGAAGAAGGTAGATGCTATGCAATGGGTTTGATAAATAGGATTGAATTATTTAAAGTTGATGCAACAACCTATCAAGAAACAGACCACTGAGTGGATAATATGAGCATGGACCTGCTGCGGATTTGTGAGACAATATTTTAGCTGTATCAAAAAGCAATAAGCAAAAATGGTTAGCTATTTGATACATCAAATACTGTAATTTAATATCCCCTATCCACCCTGATCTCAACTCAAGCACATAACGAATCTGACACCTTTCCTAGTAAACATCAAAAGGTAGCGCCATCGTTAAAATGATGAGATTTGTCCAAATCGACCATCCTGTACTCCACCCTCTCGACCCCAATTTTGTTACTAGAGAAGCTCCCTCTGTAGTTTTTTTTTCTCTCAGACAGATTTACAGTCAATTAAACGGTTTAACTAGCAGGGAGTTTCAACTTTGACCTGCTTCAGCAAACTGATATGTACACAAGCTGTCGGTTTAACCCGATATCTATACATTTTTCTGGCATTCAGTGATCATTTCAAGTAAACAGAGTCAATGCGGTATTGCCTTTCAATTTTTTTTTCAAACACAAACAGAACATTTTTGTTAGAAACCTGATACCAGAAACAATCCATATTTATGAGAAAGTTAATTCCTGATATGGTTGGGTTTGAAGTTTGAGCATTCACTGCATTGGTACTACAGTAACACATTATCTTCAATTTATACAAAAATAACTTGGAAGCATATAGTTCTGTAATTGCTCTGACACAATACCAGAAAACAAAAGGGCTCTGCAAATAAAATGGGGTAGAGTAAAAAAAAAAAAAAAAAAGAAGAAGTTATTCTTGTACTCCAGCTCCTGCATATCAAAATTAATACAATTTGATATGACAACCTAGATGTTTGTGAAAAAAAAAAGTCACATTAATTTGTAAGTGAAGTACAATATAAGATATTAGGTCATTAGGGACACCAAAAACACCAAAAAAGAAAAAACACTACCGGTAAGTAAAATAAGTCTATCCAACATGACAAATGAGAAAATAAAAAACCCAAGAATAATATTTCCCCCAGGAGATGAATTTCGCCATGATAATGGCAGTTGATCATTCCTTATCTGTCAATAGTATTTTTAATTCTGATGGCTTATTGGAGACTTTTAGACTCAGTGATTGGACTGATGAAATAAAAGTTTCTCTAAATTGTAAATTAGAAAATGCAATGATTAAAAACAACACTTAAAATCTTCACCCGATTGTTCCTTTATAAATGAAATAAACAAATATTAGCAAAATAAATAGTCTGAGAGAAAAAAAATCCCCCTCCATGTGTGTGTGTGTGTGTGTGTGTCTCTCTCTCTCTCTCTCTCTCTCCCTGTCTGTCTGTCTGTCTGTCTGTCTGTCTGTCTGTCTGTCTGTCTGTCTGTCTGTCTGTCTGTCTCTGTCTGTCTCTCTCTCTCTCTCTCTCTCTCTTAAGAAATCAGTCAACTTCTCTGATACGAATCACACAAACACACAAATTGGACAACGTTGGTGGCAAAAGTTGGTGTTATCTCGGAAATACAAAACTAGAACAACACGTGAGAATCTGATATGTAAGGTATGTCGATATGATATTGGCAATATCCTGTATAAGTAGCCCAGAGGTCTTTAGACCCATAGCGTCCAAGAAAAACCTCAGCGGTCAAGTCAAAGGGATATTTTTTTTGACAGTCAGATTTGGAGAGAGCATTTATAGAACTGTCATCAGACAAGAACTTGTATTAATCTCAATGGTTTATCGATTGGAAATTTCATACTTGATTTTCATTTCTTCACCTCAAATACTCAAATAAATGCGCTGTTACATGATGATGGCAGAGTCAGACTTTGAATACGAATGTCTGAATAGTTTCAAGTGAAAACATGACATCATTTTGGCATGTGGTATTCAAGGGGAAGGAGTAGTGTGTGATTACCGATTGTCACCGGGAGAAAAGGGGGTTTAGCTCAAACAATTCTATGGAAGCAACTACTTCAAGACATAGTGAGATTTCCCAATCTCCACAATCATTAATTCATCAAAATTTCCTTGATTCAAAACTAAATCTTAGTTCACTGCATCTCATCGCTCTGTGTGCGTTAGCGCAGAGGCTAGGAGAGTCACTTGACCAAGACTGGAATAATTCCCCATTGTTTAGAGGATGAGCATTTATACTGCAAAAACCGGTTGAGTTTCTGCTGTTGTTTAAAAAAAAAAAACTCTAGAGGGTTTATTGTTAAAGATTTTTTGGTCATGTTTATGGGTAGTTGCCTAGCAACTTCTAACAAAACTTTGTTCTGAAATATGAGAAGAAAAAAAAGATGGTTATTGCTTGCAGTTTTAATGCCCCATTGTAGGACATGTAATCACAGATGAATGTAACTGCTTATAAGATTGGGAATGAAATGAGCCATATTTTATTTGCAGCCTTATTGTAATAATTCCTACCCATATTGGGTTCCTTCGATCCTAAGCTGTTGTACCTCTATCCATCACTCACTGGTCAGCTAATGTCTGGTCAGCAAGCAAGCAAGCGTCCACTCTCCGACCATTCTGTCCTAGGATGGAGAGGTCAATGTGATGGTCATTGATGTCCCATGACACTGACCACTAGTCTGGACACCAAAGACCGTTGTTCCAATTCCGAAGCAAATTAAAACATGGCAAAACACTTAATTCAAGTATGGTTGTACACTTTACAGCGCACATTCTCCACTCCACTGGGGAGCATTCCCGCAAGTAACCTATTTGTGTGTATGTGCTATTCCAATCACATTAACGTCTGCATCCTACTGGGTACCCATTTGTCACATGGGTGGAGAGCAGCAATGAAGACAAAATGCGTGCTCAAGGACAAATTTGAGGGGGCTTGAACCCACAATCTACATGTATGCATTACCAGTGAAGTGATTGAAACTAATAATGATGACACCTCACGCTATGTTATTTTCAGTACAATACGGCATTGAAAGCAATGCCATTCCTATAAAAAGCCATGGTTATATCTAACTGCTGATTTAAGGCCTGAATCCCACGGCTATACCGCAATCACTGCATCTTTCACCCCATTTGACCAGTTTGGATTATGAAACAAACAAATCAGGCCCATGCTTAACGTCTAATGAAGGAAATACAAGTCCTGTCACATATGATCTCACTTTAGACACCCCGCCCCCATTCACACTGACAAAGAATCAAAGTCAACGTTAACTTCTCTAACAATTATCAAGGACAAAATAGCTGAAAAGCATACAAAGTAGGTAGGCTTAAGTTATATATTCAATTTAGTAAGTATAACAGTGTAACATGTAAATGGAAAAAAAGGGAAGTGTTTTTCTGTTCAACCAAACTCATTATGGCTAAGTTTCAAGAACAGAATTTTGTCTCAATATTATATTTGGGTTGTACGACACTTGCTCCTGCGAAAATTGCTACGCGTTAATTTCGAACACAAACTGAATTCTTCACTTCAACCCTCGGACCTAACACTGACCCTAACCCTAAACCTGACTCTAAACCTAAACTTACCCTGAAACCTAATTCAAACATCAAAACTAACCCTACACTTTTGATGAAATAAAGCCTGGATCAACCGTCTCACTAGTAAATATTAGATCACTATTCATTTCTCAATGTAACATCCATATTCAAACAGTAGCACCCCCCCCCTCCCTCCCCCACCACAACCATGACATGAAGTTTATTATGTAGAAACTGCTTCAATTACTTATTTCTTTCCACTTTATAGAGTTTGAACTTCAGGTTCAATCCATGTAAAACCCAGTTTAAACTAACGTATGAATGCTCCCAGACCCTAACAGCTTAGCAGATGGGGGTGGTCAACTGATCATCACTCTCCTAGGTCAAAGGAATAGAGTTACAAACTTGACCAGTACGAAGGGCAGTACCTTTACTACCGACAAGCTTAGCGGTAATGAGGCGGAGAGAAAATATCTGTCCTATAAATCCATCTAAGCCTCTAAACAAAGACCTCAAAATGATCTGACTCAGAAAATGGAATTGATAAATTCATCAACACCAACTACATCTGTATACTCGACTCGAGGGATGATCCAGTCCACTGCTCTCTAACAATTTGAAGTTCAACTTTGCTCCTTTCATTAACTCTGTCAAAAATTAACTATTTAAAAAGAAAATTATTTTCTCTCCAACTCTGTGCACTAAAACAGTCTAACTTCTCATTATTTGTGTCTTCTTTTATCTTTCTTTACTTTTACACTCAATGGACTTGAAGAAAAAAATGAATACAATTTATCAAAACGTTGCGTGTGGGAAAATGGGCTCTTTATTTTACATCAACTTTACCCCATTTTTCAAATTAATCAACTTCGCATTTCAAATTTGAATTGACTTTCAATACCTTATATTCATATCAACAAAATTCTTACCAACAAATAGGATAAGATTGAATACTGACAACTGACACAAGGAAAAAGGATTTGTCAAATGGACTTGGGGTCAAAGAATACAGGAAACTGATTGTGACAAAACAGACATCAAAAACTAAATGTGTGTATCTCATTGGTGAGTATAGTAGTGGACATGGCTAGGAGTGATTGGTTTAGCATTCTAATGATTGGCATACACTGGTAAAAGGCTGCAAATTTAATTTGTTTATAGGTGCAGGGAAGAAAGACTTGTAATCAGTTGTCCATTTGAAGAAATGTCTTCTACCAAACAAGTCCGTTCACACAAAGGCAAAGATCGGATTTGAAACTCTGAAAACTTACACAGGTTTTTTTCAGATCAAATATCTTGATAAAATGGCTAGAGAGAACTGATAATAGTAGAGTGCTTAGAAACCCCAATTTAAATGTACATCAATTGTAATATGATCTGAAATACTGATTTTCAGATTCAAAGTTATTTTGTGGGAATTAAGGTAGCTTGCGCTATTACAGTCTATGTAAATGGGTACTTGGTAGGATTATTCCTCGAAATGTACTGTTCGCTCATATTGGCTACCAGGCTATAGCGAGGGTAATAACTTCCAAAACTCTTTGAAAGTGTATAGGGACGTTATAATGTGATATGCGCTATACAACAACGGAACATATTCAAATTTTATGCATACTTTTTAAACAAAGGTTGATCTCGACAACTTTAAAGCTTGCACGAGGCTAACCCGACATATCAACAAGTGATGTAAACATACTGGTATTGTAGTTAATTCATTAATAATAGGTTAATGGAATAATTCTCATCACTAGGTCCCCAGGAAAGAAACATAAATTTGAATATGTCTCTAAACCTGACTATTCAGACTGCAGGTTTATCTGGAATTTAATCCAAAATCCATGTATGATCATGAGACCAGGGGAAAAAATACAAGGGGGCTCTGGGTAATTTGCCCCTGAAATGCCAAAAAGAGCCCCCGAAAGTCATAAAAGAGCCCCCGAAAGTCATAAAAGAGCCCCCGAAAGTCATAAAAGAGCCCCCAAAAATGTGCATATAGTTCAATACAAAACAAATTAAATAGTGTTATTTTCATGCAAGCAAGCTTGAAAAGTATAGCCCCCGAGATGTTCCTGCATGAGACCGGTCCCTACCCCGATGTGGTGTGAAAGCAACCAGCAATCTGGCAATGAGCTTTGTCTATTCCATCATGATTGGATAGTAAAGAGGAAGTATTTGATGAGCATCACTCAAGATACACTCCAGGAGTCTAGCTAGAGTCTAGAGAAGAATGGACCTTTGTACCAATCACTTTCCCCATCTAAGGGCGCGTTCATGCTTGATTTTGAAGGTAGAATGAGCGATCTGAAACGCTCATCGTAAACGCTCATCGTGATCGCAGTTCCACGGTGTAGCTGTTCATGCTTACTTCTCTGGCTCATCCAGGCAATTCTCCTTGTGTGGCATTGTGTGACCTTCACTGTGCATGCTACGTAGACCCACTAGAGGTCAGTGCGTTGACCCCATTTAAACGCGTTTACAATTGTAAACGCATCTTTTTGTGAGTTTACGATCGGCGTTCGTGATCGCCGTTTTTCGGTGATTCTACAAAAGTGAGCATGAACGCAAGCGTGTTTTAAACTAAACACGTAACAGATGCCTGATTCTGGCCGTCAAAATCAAGCATGAACGCGGCCTAAAACTACCGGTAATCAGAAAATCAGGTAGTAGCTCTCATTGGTACTGAATTAACTGTTAAGTTCCACTTCCTTTATACTTCATACTTACAATGTTGTATTTAGTTTAAACAGCAGGACTCTAATATTTTAACTTCTTAATTTGAGAGAACAAAAGGCTTGCCATTCTTCTTCAGATTAAAAAAACAAAAGAATTTACAAGATGTTTTATTAAAGGGATCCGGTAACTTTGCCTCAGATTCTGAAACAAAATCCTGGATTTAGCTTATGCTGCAATGATAATTATAAATCTTTAGGTCAGTCAGGAACCCCATGAATTTTATAAGCCGATCGCCTGTTTGATTATCAAGATATTTATGATTGGAATTACAAATTTTGAAAACCGTTTGCCAAACGGTTTTCATAACACTACAGTCTATTGGGGAAAAGGAGTATGGTAAAACTGGTCACTCAAAGATTTTTACTTTTTTGAGGCACTTCTTGATCATTTTGAAGCGCGATTTTTTGTTAGGGCCTAAATATTACACCATATCACAGACACTGATAACACGTAGGGCCGTGCATCTCAGATTTAACATTGTTAAACGATGCCTTTAAGATGATAAATAAAACAAAAAGAGGAATCTCAAATTTAAAAAATGGTTTCATGACATGATTTTATTTTAAAAGTTCAGGTGAAATAAATCAACAGAATGATTGAGGGGGCAACTGTAAACAAGAAAGGAAGAAGAAAAGTAACATGGCAGCTCAGAATTGAAAGAAAGGATTGTATTTGGCCAGTCCGGTTCAATTGATGCTTGAAAATGGATTTTGACAGGAGGCAAACAGGATGAATATCACTTAATGATATTATCAGGTTAGGGGCTAAAGGAATCAAAATAAAGTCATTAAGAGATCATTACTGATCTTGTCATTAACTGGTTGATGGCTCCTAGCTCTGTCTAACCCTATCAGTCAATGAGATGTGATGATTACAATGCGTCTTTCTGCTAGGTTCATCAGCGAAACAATGAACCCCTGCTGGGGAAAAGGTCAATATTGAAATCAATAAAATATATATACCGGTAGTAAACTTGGACCAAAGTTGGGCATGAATGAAAACAAAATGGTTCATTTAATACAGCAGCACGATTTCCACGAAAGAAATTGAATACATGCACCACACCACACAAGTATACCCTTTTTCATTGTTCTATAGCCAAATCAGACAATTTTAAAAGTTACAAATTCTTTAAACTTTCTTAACAGTATACATATGGGCACTTCAGATTAATATTATTGATATTTTTGTGCACAACAAATGGGGGAACTAGTTCATTACAATTCACATACCACATTGCGAATTTGAGATTTGCATAGATTTATTGATTTCACATTTCAAACATTCATTACATGATTACTCCCTTATTATTGGGGTGATCTATTTCAAACTTTCACCATTCTGCTTTCATACAAATGAAGTTAAAAGTAAAAAAGACGGGAAATGGAAGAAATGGCATACACATGAAGAAGGACTCTACAAAATTAAAACAAAATCCAAAAGACCCAAATTCAATCAATTTCCATCCATCTATCACTACCACTTATTCTCTGCAACACCAATTCTTAAGATACCACCCAATGCGGTATCTCTTTACACCCGAATGTTTAGACTCCATCTCGTGACCCATCCGTAACTATGACGACAGTCTGATGGCAATGCCCTAAGGTGATCGTAGGATGACACCTATTAGGATTCCTGTCACTGTCTTCACATCACAGAAACCTTTTCTTTGTTCAATCCTTAAGATATAAATTTTTTAGAGCTATAAGGGCCTAGAATAGTAAAATTTACTGAGTTAATCCCTATATGGCTCTCACAATAAAGGAATTTAGGGAGAGTAATTTAGTGTTTTATCTGGGAGCATCAACAGAATTGAGGAGTAAATTGAAAAATTGAATGAGTAGCTCTCCTTAAAGTGCCACATGTACCTCCATTTTTTAATTTTTATAACTTTTAACATCCCAAATCAGGACTAAAGTCCACACAAAAAAATAAACTTTTTAAGCCTACGAAGCTAATTGTAGAGAAACATTTGATCATCTTTTCCCCAATTCTAATATCTATGCATGTGTACATCTTGTGTTGCTATTTGAAGAGTCACACAGGAGTTCTACAATGTTTATATCACCAGAAGATAGCTACAACATTCCAGCCTATTGCGATAGCAGCATCTGAATCAATATCACTTAAAGATGAAGTTGAGTTCTGGTCATGCGATTGCATTATGAAAGAAACGGTGTGGAACCGACCAGAAAAGGTTGATCATCTAGCATATAAGAATTTGTGTGTATTATATTGCTTCTGGAATCACCAAAATGATAAGAAATTTGGCCAAGTCTTGGTAAAGTTATAAACACTTGCACAGAAAGATGTATATGGGACTACACGAACACGTGGCGTAAAAAGCCGGCCCCCCCGATTTTTACGATGTTACATGCATATTTAGAATATGAAGGCATTTGAAGAGCCATGCTTTTTAGGGAACATGTCTTAACTGATGTTCTTCCACACTTGCATAATAAGAATGAGTAATGCTCACAAATTATTTTTCACCTCTTCCCAGAACTCAACCTTCTCTTTAAAGCATGTTTTACAATATTACATATCATGTCTGGAGCCAAAAGGGTGTTAACTCATATACTACAGCACAGAGTTAATGCCCTTCTGGCTCTTTTCAGAAGATGACAATTAATTGCCAAAATCTAATGTTCAAATGCCTGTATCTGGGGGGTGTTTCACAAAGATCCTAAGTTGAACTTATCTCTAAGTTGGACTTAACCATTATGGAAAGCCGTTAGCATCTATGAAAATAATTTGTTAAAGTTATTTTAAAAGGCATAAAATGTTGATTCAAATCTTTCATATTTTCTATTATCAAGGAGATTTCATGTTCTTGATGTGGAATTAATAAAAAGTCTAAAATACTTGAATTTTCGCATTCAAATATAATTCATTTTAAGGCTACAAATGGCTCTCCATAATATTTAAGTTGAACTTAGAGTTAAGTTTGACTTAGGAGCTTTGTGAAACACCCCCTGTATTTGTATCATGAAAGAATAAGAAAGTGCATTTTTTGATATATATTTTTGATAGGCCCAAAGTGGAGTGTTCATATCATCCTATTTTGATGGCTTGTCATCACCACACAGTTGGCTCAATCTCTTTTAAAAAAAGTTGCAAATCTCAACAAATTGTTGAATATCTATAAACAATCTTCACTCTTAAAGGTACATTCACTGATTTAAAACCCAATAAATACCAACAGAATGAAAGAATAAGAAAGTGAATTTTCAATATTTTGTTATAAGTCCAAGAGCGTAATGGTCACAATCCTATTTTGATGGCCCTTACGATTAAACTTTAGCTAGCAAGTGATGAGCTGCACCCCAGGGATTAGACCAATCATCTATGGCTTGTCATCACTAAACAGTTGGCTCAATCTCCTTTTTTTTTAAAGTTGCAAATTTCAACAAATTGTTGAAAATCTAGAAACAATCTTCCTTCTTAAAGGTACGTTCACTGATTGGACACCCAATAAAATACAAACATCTATGGCTTGTCATCACCACACAGTTGGCTCAGTCTCTTTAAAAAAAAGTTGCAAATCTCAACAAATTGTTGAATATCGAGAAACAATCTTCTTTCTTAAAGGTATGTTCACTGATTGGATAACCAATAAATATAAACAGAGATAATCATTTAGACCATTCATCTATGGCTTGTCATCACTGCACAGTTGGCTCAATCTCTTTAAAAAAAGTTGCAAATCTCAACAAATTGTTGAATATCTAGAAACAATCTTCACTCTTAAAGGTACTATGTCCCATTTGCAGGCCAAAAAAATGAAAAAGTTAAATTCCAACTGCATTTGAAAGATAATACTAATTTAGAACTTCCCTAAAAAAAGTGGGGCTTGAAAATGTCTTCAAGTGGGAAAATAACGACTATTAGTTGTCAAATCGACTTTAGGGCTATAGAGCCCAAAAGTAATAGTCTTGATTTTCAGACAATTGTACCGAATGGTCATACGTTTTATGCTGCGCAAAGATTCAATCTTGGCCATCACAAGAAGTGGGTTATTGATGTAGACAAATGCTCATGTACCCTTTACAACTCTGTTCATGTATGTTATTACCAAAGAAGAAAAAAGCCAGTCAGTCACTCAATAGTGTCTGACAGTGAAGTCTAGCAAGTAAACGGGTTTCCTTGCATAATTTGAATATGAGGACACTGCTAACGTTTAAATTTCACAGATAGGACATACATGACATGTTCATAATTCCTGCAAAGTTCTACAGAATTTGAGGTTGGCTGCAAAAGGGACATAGTACCTTTAAAGGTACGTTTACTGATTTGAAATCAATAAATACAAACAGAGATATTTTGATGCCTGCATATGGAAGATATTACTATCCAAAAAAGGTATAGCATGTTCGCAAAGACATTTTTAGCCATATCATATCTCTAAAGAAACAAAGCTGATTTAGCTCAATGGAAAAATAATCTTGTATAAGCCTTGGAAAATATCCTAGTGAACAAAAAGCAAATTAATAATAACCCAAGAAGTTAGTAGAAGAATACGGATATGAATTTGTCCATCAACAAAAAATACAAATGTCATTTCTCAAGTTCCAATATTGGTTACTTTCTAAAATAATAATTTAATAATCTTCAGATCTTCTATTCACCTTTATATGACACAAGTCATTTCTGGAGCATGCATATCTAAAGATCACTCTTCAAATTCTTCCCAATGTAAGGACAATACCTTTAAGAGCCAATTTGATAAAAAAATGCTACGCAATTTTGGAAACTTTGTTTATGCATGGGTCACTGTAGGGCAATTGAACCTTTCAAACATACCCCTCACTACTTTTCATCAATCTCAACTACGTTGCAATCTTCTTATTTGTTTAAAGCTTGGTTCTTGTGAATTTTTATTTAAAAAAGAGCTGTGCACTAACAGGCTTCTTTCATACTTGAAATAGTCCCCATGCTTTGCTAATAGTGTCTTTGTGCTTTGGGTCAGTCTTGAACTGGATTTTCTGTTATAAATAAAGTGCAGTATGAAGAAAGCCAACTTAGGGCGTGTTCATGCTTGATTTTGAAGGTAGAATGAGCGATCTGAAACGCTCATCGTAAACGCTCATCGTGATCGCAGTTCCACGGTGTAGCTGTTCATGCTTACTTCTCTGGCTCATCCAGGCAATTCTCCTTGTGTGGCCTTGTGTGACCTTCACTGTGCATGCTACGTAGACCCACTAGAGGTCAGTGGGTTGACCCCATTTAAACGCGTTTACAATTGTAAACGCATCTTTTTGTGAGTTTACGATCGGCGTTTCGTAATCGCCGTTTTTCAGTGATTCTACAAAAGTGAGCATGAACGCAATCGTGTTTTAAACTAAACACGTAACAGATGCCTGATTCTGGCCGTCAAAATCAAGCATGAACGCGCCCTTAGAGACAAAATGCACTGCATGTGTTTATTATGAGGCTTTCATCCTTCATAGGATGTGAAATAAACATTAAGGAAGGTCAGACTTTTTCTATTTTTTTTCTGCAGAGGCAAATTGTTTGTTGACAACTTGAAGGAAGACGAAATACCAAGACTGTGACTCTGACTAAACAATGTCACTTTTTTTATTTGAATATAAGAATACCCGTTTTTAAATCAGTGACCTAATTTAGATGGGGGGGGGGGGGGCGCAACCAGCTCAAGCCTACTTGAAACCAATGGGCATACAAGTACACTCATTAATTACATAACTGTCCATAATTGTACCCCCCCCCCCCCCCCGCCCCCTTACTCCTCCCCATTTCAACCAAATCTTGAATCCATCTTGATCTACAGCTTATTTGATGATCTCATATTTCTTTTTTCTGTTTGGGGGGGGTCAAGTCTATTTCTATATATGGAAAACTAGCATTTTACAAAGTGTTCCACTATCACAACTTACATGAGGTCATGGAGGTTGTGGAGGTAGGTAACACATTCAAAACTATGATTCATATCAAATGAAGAAAATATTAAACTAAAATATCTTAGAAGAAAATATCTCTCTCTCCCTCACTCTTTTCCTCCCCCTTTCCCCTGTCTTTCTCCCTCCCTCTCCATCTCTTTAAAAAAAAAATGTTCAAACTAACTTTAAAGCTCTCCCCACCCTTGCCGCACTTGCAATGAAGTACTATCTGTTTTTGATTGGCACCTACTAGCATTCAAGTCCAAAGTCAATGAAGAGCTTTTTGTAAGACCTACCGTAAATCTCCCCCACCCCCTCTAGAAGTCGACCATGTTGCACAATAAGAACAGGGGCTAATAATATGAAATCAAAACTTTGTACGCTCTCAAGTCTCAGGTGCAGGTGTTCATAACTTAAGAAGAATGCATCGAAAGGTAAAGTTACAGATAAACCCTCCCTAAGCTTTGTCCGCAAAGGCTACACCCTTATGAGCCGCTTAACTTTATGTGCAATCTCACTTTCTTTGTAATCAGATTGAAAATAAAATTGAATCCTGATTAAATTCTTATTGCATTTTTCTTTATGTACAAAGTTTAGATACTTTTAAATACAAAAGACTAAAAAAACAACCAAAAAGACTTTGACCATCCATAAACTAAAATTTGACAAGATTTTTTAACAATGCTTTGCCAGAGGGATGTTTGGCATAGATCTTAAAGTCTAAAGACGGTGTTTAAGGAAGAGAAAGTTTTCTTGATAAGCTGGTTTAGAAATAACAGAAAGCAGACTTCAAGTTACCCCCTCCCTCTCTCTCTCGCTCTCTCCTCGTCTCTCTATCCTTCTATTTATCTCTCTCCTTTTTCTTTCTTTCTTTCTCTCTCTCTCTCCTTCTCTCTCCCTCTCTCTCTCTTCCTCCCTCTCTCTCTCTTCCTCTCTCTCTCTCTCTTCTTCTCCCTCTCTCTCCCCTTCTCTCTCTCCCTCTCTAGAGAACATACTATTTGCTATGGACAAAACAAGAAATAGACAAAAATGTGTCCGTCTGTTCATCCCACTGTCACCATCTTCAATTTAACCCTTCACTATATTTTACATAATATAATACAACAGCAATACCTGACAAATATGTTAAGCAGATGACACTGACAATGTTACAAACAAAAGAATACTTCCCATTTATTCACTCTCAAAGTCTGATAAGGTAAGTCTTTTACATATGCTCCCCGAGATCTGGAAATAATTTAGAGTCATACAATTTTTCCAACACGATTTAAGAGTTTTCCGGAATACAACATCCCGATGCTTGCTTTCCCCTGCAAAATGATGAAAACCTGGTTTGAGCGAGGAGTTATAATTCATAACTCCTTGGTTTGAGGTCATATCTTATCCCACTCAAACGAAAACAATTCATTACCGACTTTAAAATGTTTCCCAAATTACTGCTAAAGCTTGGTTAGGGATTGTAGCAATGAACTTGCAAAGAAGAGTTTTGCATTTGATACTTATAGCTGGAATATGGTGACATTTGTCTTTGCTTTACTGAAGGTTAGAGTTCTTTACAAGGCAGAGAGATATATATAGAGAGAGAGAGAGATAGTGCCATGTGCCTGGGAATTCATCATAGGTGATGCATTTATCAAAATCCTCCTCTCAAAACATAAGTGTGACCTATACTTGTTCAACTCAATTCTTTTTTTCATTCTGTCCAATTTACTTCTTTCACCCTGTTTTCTTTCTCCTCCTTTTCTTTATCCTCCTTCTGCTTCTTCATTTCCTCCTCCTCCTCCTTTTTCTTCTTCGTCTTCTTCTTCATCTTCCTTCTTCTTCTTCCTCTCCTATTTATTTTCTCTCATTTCTCCCTCAGTTCAATAATTCAAAGCATTCAGAGGACCTTTGCACTGCTTCCCCATCCCACCCATCAATGTCAGCTCTTTTTTTAATCATACCCTCAAATCTTCCACCACCCATACTTTACATATGTAATCCATTTACAGTACTAACAGACCCATGATGTGTTCTTAGTATCGTCTCTTTGGAGACAGAAGGACGTAATTCATATACTTAAACACAGAAGTAACGCCTTTCTGGATCTCAGCAGACGATATGTTCTCACACAAGCTTGTTGAAGTAAAACGCTACATGGATTAATTCCCAGCTATTCATAATCTGGACTCGGCGCAAATAAAATGTAGGTCAATCTAAACTTCTCATAAATAAAGTAGATCAACATTCTACATCTGACAGCGTGTCCACACACAAAACAATTTATCCCGAAACTCTATAACGAAACGTCGTATAAAGAATCATCGTATAAATTTCAGAGTGTCCACACACAAGAAACGTTGTATAAATAATCATCGTATAAATTCCAGGATATCCACACACAAAAGAAAGTAATCCTGAAACTCTACAGCGAAATGTCGTATAGGTGCGCAGTTTGCTACTGCGGTCATGAAATGGAAGCGGAAATGAGAGGTCTGGTCTCCTTTCGCTCGAGGTCACGTTAAGCCCCGCCCAGTTAGCTACACTAGTTACACTCCCCCTGTCCACACACAACATTTTCTGTGATTAGGCATGATTCTTTATTGAGTTCTAGTTCGAAACGATGCCCAAACCTGCGTTTCGTTAGACTAGTTTCGTTATACGACGTATCGTTAGTGAGCGTCCACACACACAATTTCATCGTAAAACTATCGCGAAACGGTATCACTATCGCGAAACGGTATAGCTAATCACGCCTAATCACGGAAAATGTTGTGTGTGGACAGGGGGTATATGTTTCAGCTTCCTTTCATTTGTAATGAAAAACTAAAACGTTGTCGAAGAAAAGGATCGAGTGACCTCAGGAGGGTGGCCATGACAATCGTTGTTAAAATCATGTTCAACTTGCTTCTCAAACATCAACTCTCATTCTCATTAGAGGAAATTTTATTGGGAATTCCCCAAACAAAATTATTAAGATGTTTCCAAGGGGTTAACCCCCTCCCACAAATGGATAAGTCGTCAAACATTGAGATATTCTTTGTCAAAATCAGAAAACTTCCATGGACCTAAAAATTTAAACAGCTCACGATCTAATTCTGAATTCGAAATTTCTGGGACAGAGAGAAGAGAGAGAGAGAGAGAGAGAGAAAGAAAAGAGAGGAGAGAGTAATTGAGTTACAAATCATATTGAAAACTCCCCCCCCCCCATTCCCTCTCTAATATCCTTTGAATAATCGGACAACCATTAAGGGGTCAAATGTCATAGTCCGGTCTGTTGGTGGGACCGAACTCTTCACCAAGAAAATAAAAAGATAAAAGAGACCCCCAAAATATACCAAAGTCTTTGGGGATCCCTACCCATATTCCCAAATCATATTTTTGGCCCAAAACATAAAGTGCACGACCTAGATCAAACAAATCAAATTTGAAGCGACTTCTTTTCACCATATGACTCTAATATTTTGTGCAAATTGTGTCCGATTCAATTCAAGCAAGTAATTCATAAGAATTTGTTAGTGCACGCTCACATAGAAAATTTTCACTGCATGCTAAAATGAGAGAAAGATAGAGAGAGAAATAAAGTATATAAGCATAAATTTGACAAAGACAAAAAAAGTCATTTAATGAAGAAAGAGAGAAGGGAAGAGCAGGAGAGGGAGAAAGATAGAGAAAGAAAAACAGATAGAAAAACAGAGAAGAAGCAAGGAGAAAAAATCAAGACAGAGGAAAATGGGTGAAAAGAGGGACTTTAAATTGCTAAAGAAAAAACAAAGATTCAAACAAAAAGGGGAAAGGGGTTAAAAACGGAAGAAAAGTTCAAGTTTTGTCAAATTTGTTTAATCAATTAAATCAATTGAACAAATCAAAAAGATGCTTGACTTCTGTTAATACCATTAAAGGTGAAAAAAAACATACAGTATCTACATTTTACATCTACGATACTGATAGAAACCTAAATTGCATTTAATAAAAGATTCTGAAAATGCAGAAATATATCTCAATCAAATATCCTATGTTCTGTAATTGAGTTCCCTTAACCAATTATTCATACATTGATGAACAAAATACACATAAACCGAGGTATCCCAACTCTAATGTTCTTCAGTTGGTATATATTAATCATCTCTTTTATATTCTAGATAATAACGTTCCTTTCGAAAGTTTTCCAGAAGTTACAATAAGTAGGAACGCTGCAAGGGAGAAGGAATGTGGACTGCAACGTGGCGGAACCAAAAAGAGCAATTGGTAACGCCCGGTTTGATTTCTCCGCCCATTTACCTGTAGACGCAGCAAGCAATTTGCTAAATGATCCTGAGAAAAGGGCCCATCTTGCTCTCTTAAAGGTCACTTACTCCTAACCTTTAATCATTGCTGTAATAATTCATCTCGCATCAAACGCAGCTCTTCTATCTAAACTAAAGCCATAGGTAGAGGAAATTGTAAGCTATGAAATGGACAATAACATTATGATGAATACATTGTGGAGTAAATTATCCATTCAAACAGCATGCCATTAAAGATAACTGCATCCATTGATTTGTAAACAAATCATATCTATAAAGCTTCGTCTCTCTCTTTCTCTCAACTTTTTTATGAAATATGCAATCAATTATTTTATCTCTGAAATGGCTGCTGCAATAATTCACCATCAAAACGTCACATTTTTGTTGTCCTTTATTGTTTTCGTCTTGAAAGAAAGAAAAATTTGACAATAATAATAAATCATAGTCTATTTTTAGAAGCATATTTGTTTCATATGACCATACGACTTGAATGCTGAATAGTCTGCCAATGTCTCATTCTCAACCATTGTTGCTTTGGCTTTTGTAAAGCATGTAAATTTACAGCATGTCACTCTAAAAATATACATCTATTCTTTGTAAGGTATGAGAGAATTTAGTAACAGGATAACTGTGTTTCATCTAATGAAAGGTCTTCCTAAATGGAATTAAGTTTGCATCTTATATATCACTTAATACATTGATGATGTCTCCAAGCGCTTTACAGATATATTATTATCGGATTCAGGCTTGCCTGCACACAATGTATACACATTTCTCCACTCCCTGGGGAGCATTCCATGCAGCCAGGCGTCAGTTAAGCGCATGCACACTTGATGTGAAAATTATTATACATACATGTAATGCTTCATATGATAGTTTTACAGTATAACAGTTAATCCACATATCTATCAAATCAAAATTTCAGACAACTCCATCTTCTTAAAGCCTGTCTGTACTAGTTTGGCTAGGAGGGATTAGACCTCCCTGCATGGTCACTGACAGGTGGTTATCTCATCAAATCAGCTTTTAATTAACATAAGCAAAAGAGGTTCATGGGGGACCAATGGTCACCGATTGGACATTGTTTGCTATATAGAGGGCACAAGAAGCTATAAGTAGTGCAGTGGGGCTTCAAAAAAACCTATATTACTGCTAGGCCTGCTATAAGGATGATATTAGGCAGGCCATTGATGGAAACCAAGTCTTCTTGGAGGACATAGGTCTTCATCCAATCCTCACTGGAGCCAAATACGATCCAGTTACAGGAATACTGGGTCTCTCTTCCTTCTTGAAGCATGCACCTTAACCAAATTTGATCCTTTTAAATCCGGTTTTATAGGAAGTTGACAAAACGTATCTGTTTCAGGCCCAGTATCTCCCCAAAGGTCTGTAAACTCCTTGCCAATTTCAATGTTGATTCTCATTCCATTGTATAGTTCTTTGTTTGAATAATTCAATGAAATCAGTTTTGGTCTCTGATCAATTTATTGAAAATAATAGCATGAAAGAGTGCACTTTGTTAGAGCAGTGGAAGAGAGATGTTCATGGGGCTCCAACATTCTTTTAAGAGGGGAATGATGCGATTGCGCATGCACAAAAAGCTATTGTGCACTTCATTTAAAGGGGAATTAACCTATCAAATATGTAGCATTATCATGGCATAGAGAATAAAACAACATTTCATTTGACATAAAAAGCATTGCTGTAGGCCAAATAATATATGCTAAAACCAGTCACTCAAAGATTTTTTGATTTTTTGAAGCACTTCATGATCATTTTGAAGCGCAATTTGATAACACATAGGGCCATGCATCTCAAATTTGTAAATCTTTCCAGTTTTAAATAATGCCTTTAAGAGTCAAACCCCCCTAGGGCATGGAAGTTGCTCCAATTACATATCTCTTCTTGTTTTAAGGGATTTAGCCTATAGTTTTACAAAGTTAGATTACTATAAATGGTCGATTGTAAATACAGAAAGAGAATTAAAACTGAAGAGGGCGAACACCCACAATTTGAAATAGTCTGGAAGTTTTATAGGAAAGGATCTGTACATTCACAGATTTACCAAACTGGAATTTGAAAACAATTTTCAATCATCATATCAAATGTCAATGTACTTTTGTAAAAGTTGAAGTCAAATAACCACCTGCATACAAAGCTCAGGTGTAAAAGGCAGTCCTTGGAAAAGGACTTTTTAAAAAGGGGATTTCTCTTTCAACGGCTGAATGGCAATCTATAGTCTTTCAGCAAATTACATCATTTCAAGCATAAATTCAACAATTTCCATTTGTACTTAAAATATTACTGTAAACAGTTCTGCACTCCTTCTGAGCATCGCTCATGAAGGGTTCTAGGACACCACGCCCTGATAACCACCCCTAGGATGTCTACCCCTTAGGACAACTAACCCCTACACAACTACCCCCTAGCACATGCACTGGGTGAAACAATACCAGTGCTTACTGGTGCATTTTGAAAAATTTCACTTTTGACCCTACCCCTTATTCTCAAATACTGCTCACTCCATGGCTACACAATTAAAACAAATACGGTATCATTTTAAAGAGGAATAAACATGCTTTCTAATGATACTACGCAAAGAGATACTTAAGCAATGAAAAGAGAGATACAAGCAATCAAACTTGAGTTTCCAAACTTTTTTTTTGAGGGGTTTATTACCTGTAAATGCTCTGTATAGCCTTGGCCTACTTTCCCAGTATAATACTCATAATAACATACCACTACCTGTATACAGGATCAATGTCATCTCATCATAAAGGCATCATAAAGGCACCGTGAACAAAGTTCATAATCGCTCCCATTCATCTTGATAAAATACTGTCACAAAATATCAACTATAGATTATCTCTCTTTCTCTCTCTCGCTCGCTCTCTTCTACTCTGCTTTTTTTATCTTCTCGTTACATGCAAGTACAATGCCATTAATCCTTCTGTGCATTTTCAATTACTGTATGGTTCAACCCACACAGAGAAATATTAGAAGCAATAATAAGTCACAATAGAAGAAACTTAAAACACAGATTACTCATATTATACGACCATTCATCATGGAGTACTGGATCGGTTTAAGTTGTCATAACTTTGGCGTTTCTGATGGTAAATCTGTTAAAAATTCCCTTCATTATTAAAAGCAGAATTCCACCACAATGTCTGTTGAGTGAGAGTCAGAAGGCTGTGTGTAGAAATGCATGACTAATAGATAAAGTTGAGTTCTGGTCAAGCATAATTGTGAAAGAAACGGTGTGGAATCAAGCAGAAAAAGTTGATCATGTAGCATATAATTATTGGGGTGTACTGCAAGGTTCTGGAATCATCAAAATGACAAGAAATTTAGCCCAGTCTTGGTTTAATAAAGTAACAAGCACTGTACACAGAAAGATGATTTGTAAAGGATTTACAAGAATTCTCTTCCTGCAATATCGGATCGATAGCTTGTAAGAAGCTCAGGATGAATTTGATATCATAAACCCTGAATTGTAATGGGATATAGGATTTCTATGTGTGTGTCAGCGTAAAATGTATTATTAAATTGGGGTTTAATATAATTTGATCTGTAGGCCTACAAGTCCCTGGAAGCTAAAAGAGTATGGGGAAAAAGCGAGAGGGAGAAAGGGGGCTGCTTATATTAAGTTTTAATCTTGTCCAATCATTTATTTCTTGAATACTATCAAAGTTAATCAGGGCAGTTCCTTCGGCTTGCCCTGACCATTATATGACTTCCCCCAAACCGGCTAGGGTATAGAAGTAATCGCTCTGAAAGTCATACCTCCCTATTGTTCTCGTTCCCCTTTGCGCCACGTTCCTGCCCAAGCCACAGAAAAGGGGATAATTAGAGAACCTCGATTCTGCCCACCGCGCCACACTGGACCAAGGTTCATCGTACGTCCACTACATGGTCAACAGGGTGCCGACACTAAGAGCTTACAATGGGGCAAGGAGCGCTTGGTTCCCTTTATCCATGCCAATAAAACCCGCACCATTTACACCCAGTTAATTGAAAATTGCCACACGTTTCAACGTAATTGTTTGGAGCGAGGCGTGTCAACTTTTAAGACGCTGAGACACGCGACCCCGGGTCACTTGACACCGCGGTGTTGCCACTGTGGTCAGCGATTTCTTATTTGGTTCTAGGAAATATTTATAGACGTTTAGAGAATTCTGGGTGGATATGAGAAGTTTGAATCAGTTTACCAACTACACCAGGGGGACTTTTCTTGGTAATTAACCAAGTTTTCTCTATCAAACATGTATTCATATCTACCCCCCTCCCAACCTACCCCTCCCTCTCTCCCTCCTTCTCATGCCCCCTCTCTCCCTCCTTATTAGTTGCTTTGTTACAAGCAATCTTGAAGATAACCTCACATTTCTATCCAATACAGAAAAATAGAAAGGTACCTATAGATCTGAATGCTGATCAGAATAAATGAAAATCCTATAAATATGCTTACAAATAACTAAGTAGCCTATACATGTACAACCCCCCTCTCATAACTCTCTCTCTCTCTCTCTTACTTTTTTTCTATCTCTTTCGCTTTCTTTCTCTCTCTTTCTCTCTCTTACTTTCTCTCTCTCTCTCTCTCTCTCTCTCTTTCTCTCTCTCTCTCTCTTATAAAAAAATATAAAATTACATGCACAGCCTTCAAGCTCTCTCTCAACTAACTAAATGATTAATATCAGTCAATCAAAACCAGAGAGTAACTACAACCGTGAGACTGCCTGCATTCATGTGAAACCATTTTAAATTATCGGGAACCTATTCCGTTTCAAATATAGTTCACACATTCTTGACAGAGCAAGACACCAGACTTAAAGATAGAGTTGAGTTCTGGTCATGCGATTGCATTGTGAAAGAAACGGTGTGGAATTGAGCAGAAAAGGTTGATCATGTCCTCTCCAAGGACCTGGTAATGAGGAGCAATGCCTTACCAGAGGGCATGAACGCATTGACTTGGTTTCGAACCCGGAACTCCTAGATTTATGAAACCACTACTCTACCACTGAGCCATCGCGCCTCCTCGAAACCTCCCCGTTTGGTCAGGGTAACACATTCGTTTCACATCCTAAAACCGACTTCAACTTTAAACAAACACCTCCTTGTTTCGTAGTCTGATTCAAAAAGTTTGGAATGGAAAGCGTAAGGTGATCGCGTGTCGTCTGCTGCCTCTACGCAAGACACAATGACTTAGCAGACGTGTGATTGAAACTCTAACTGGAGAAACCACAATGGAATGAAACACAGGTAATTAATGAGGGTGCTCCTTACATTTGGTCCATCAGAATACAATGCATTGAGCTCCGATCACAGATATTGTTCCAAAAGAGAAAAGCACGAGCTTTACACCCCGTAATGGATGATGATAGTGAAACAGTCTGACAGTGCTATGCGTTCTGATGAAGTGTAAGCTCCTTAACAATTTCAATCAAATTATATGGCATTGACTAAAAAAAAAATCATCCCGTCACACAGAATTAACCTTCAAGAAGCATTTTACCTTTGACTTTAAGAGATTTGATTGAGATTAGAAGTGATTGATCTATTCAAATTCAGAATTCTATAAATGCTTTAAATGACCTTGAAGTACCGGTCCATTCAAATGTATGAGCATGATTTATCCAGTTGTGTTTCGATATTAAAACTAAAATGGTCAGGAAACAATCGTATAGTGCTGACGTGTAAATATTATTTCTGAAGATGTTAGTGACAAGAATTGATAATCCTTGTGATTCCTTTCTACCTCTATTCATATTCAATATTTTCAATCTTTTTTTGTTAATCTTACAAGAATTTACACTGCAAGCAAAACCCCTGAGGGTTTTTCTCACTAATCAGAGTTTCATCTACGTTGCTAGGCAACTACCCATAAACACAATATAAAATTCATATGGTAAATCAGTCAGATTTTTCTCATGTAACAAGTCGTGGCTGCGCACTGCTCACCTAAAAACCAGAATTAGCAAACACCAACAATTGTTTCAGGTTTTGTTTGTCAAGTATTAAAATGCTAGTTGGTAAAAACCGATGGCTTTTCAAACCAGTATTTCTGTAGTTTAAATGGGCCTAATATTTCTATGGTACAGCTCCACTTGCCTGCATCCATATTAAAGGGCTTTGAACTTGTACAACCTTTGCCTACCAGTCCCAGCTCAAATTCACACCATTAAAGAAGAAACATATAAAATGCATATAGTTCTCAATCACGTTGTAATTAAATAGATGCTCGGGAGTGAGTGAGAGAGAGAGACGGACACAGAGGGAGAGAGGGAGAGGATGAGAGAGAGTGAGAGAGGGGAGGATGAGAGAGATAGTGAGTGAGCGAGAAAGGGGAGAGAGGGAGAGAATAAAGGAAGGAGATGATTAGAGAAAGATGGAGATGGAGAGATAGATCGAGAGCGAGAGATGGAGAGATAGAGAGAGATGGAAAGAGAGAGAGAGAGAGAGCCAGAGAGATGAAAAGAGAGAGAGAGAGAGAGAGAGATGGGGGAATCACATCAAACCTTAGGAGTGGTCATTCATCGATCATTATAAGAGAAAGACAACTTCTACGGCTTTACTGCCCAGAGACTGAAAAAGTGGTGCCTGTTGATGTAGTGGTCAAAATACATTTCACGGATGAACGTTCCTGCAAAAAAAGCTTGTAAAATTGAATCAATATGTTGCATCAAAGACATAAATCCTTGGTAAGTGTATTTTCAACTGTTTATTTCTGACATTTATTGTATTCATCTGGAGTTAAAAGTAATTATTTCTCTAATGCTGTTGAACTTACAATTACAGAACAAACTGTGAGTGTGACAGCTTTTACTGATGATTTCTTCCAATATTGTTGAAGTTGGAATAATTGTGATTTATGCGGTTAGCAACCTTTCTGAACTCAAAGAGAATTAAATGGTTGAAGCAAAATCATGAAAAGAATTTAAGACCTCTATAGAAAAAAATTGAAACTATTTCATAATTTACTGGGTTTTTTGTTGTTGCTGATTTTGTTGGTTTATTTGTTTCTTCGTTTTCAGTAGGTAAATGAATACACTTCTACAAATTTTTGAAAGTATAATCTAACAGATATATGAGACATTTCCACAATTTATATTCTTTCTCTTTGACAGATACTTGGCTGTTTCCACTATCCTTTTCACTTCTCCAAAGCAAATGGTATGTTTCCTTCTGACTTTCTACAAATAACATTATGTTATTACAAAGAAGCATATCATTTGGAACCAAAACGTTAACTCATATACTTTAACACAGAGTTAACAACCTTTTGGCTCCAAAAAGATGATATCATCATGTTTTAGAAATATCTCCATAATGCCATACACCGCACCGTCTAGGAATACTTGTTCATAAAGTTTGAAAGCCATAAGTACTTTCAAAACAAAGAAAACTTTTAGTGAAAGCCCGGGTTAAGACCAATCATGCACCTTTCATACATTCAGTCTTTATCCCTCACGGCTTGCCTCACCAAAGCATTGTTTTTAGACGAAAATCCACGCTAGAATCATAGTTAAGCCTGGATATATGAAGTATTTATTATTCTATTCACAGTAAAGCAGTCAGAAATATCAGAATTTGGAAGACTATCATAATACGTGGTTTGTGAGTAGAGAAAAGGCCTTTTCAGGGGTGAACTATTTGTCCAGAAAGTTAAAAAAACACACTGAAGGGCTGGAGACTTTTGGTCTTTCTCCTTGTCTTCTTTGGTGTGGGTATTCCCGTGTTTTCTCAACTCAAGAACTTCCAGTTAGACCCTTGAGCGGGTTAGAACTTAGGCTACTGACTGATCAGTTAGCGAACTTCCAAACTGACCTACATTACATTACATACAAGACAATAATAATACCCAACTCCTTGATGATATGCAAAGAAGGAAATAATAATCTATCAGGATGAATGAAATTAAGAATTAGAATACCCAAAAGTACACAAAAATAGAGCTTGAACAAAAAGATATTTGTAATAGAATTTTTGTTAATGATCTGATTATAAGAATGGTAATTATCATTGTATAGAAGAAAAAATGAAAGAGGTTTCCTATAAATCAAACCGAACTGTGTGTTAACAAAATATATGCAGCTCAAACATAGTCTGGATAGGTATGTCTACATCAGCCCGAGATTACCAAATAGCACGCTATTTCTGATTTGAGAAATAATCTTGAAGTTACAAATCACCTCTCCATCAGCTCCAGACTCAACCTCGAAACTTGAAACTCAAGCTCGAGAAATAAGCTCAAGATATTTTGCTCAGCGTTCGCGCATAGTTTGAGTCTTCGGGCTGGTGACGATGCACCAGACAAATGGCGGGATATTTTGTAAACTAGCCCAAGATATCTTGGGATGATTATCTTGACCAAATATCTCGCTAATTTCAACCTCGGGTTGATGAAGACGCAAATTAACTGGATTAACTGGATAATTTGCGATCGGGATAGTTGAAATAGCACGATATTTGGCAATCTTGAGCTGATGAGGAAAGGCCTTTTGAGAGTGCATGGTTACTTGTACTTTCTCACCTCAATTCTCTTACGGATATTTTCTTACAAAATCATTCAATTTTTCCTTTTACTTTTGCATTTCAAACTATGCCTGGAATGTGTCAGAAATACAATGTATGCCGTTTACACTTGGTGGAGATGGAGGGGGGAAAAGACCAGGGGGAAGGAGTCGACTAGGAAAACAAGAAGTGATGCGGGTTGATGACGTGGTGCTGGTCGATGACACACTGTCCAGACTAAAAGTAAAACCTTTGACTAGTCCAAGATCATCAAGAGAAGACAGAAGGATGATGAAATGATTTAACAGCAGAGAAAAAGAGTGAGAAAGAGAAATAGAGATGTAAAGAGAATGAGAAAGAGAGAGAGAGAGAAATAGAGAGGTAAAGAAAGTGAGATAGAGACAGACAAACAGACAGACAGAGAAATACCGGTAGAGAGAGAGAGAGAGAGAGAGGGACAGTCAGAGAGAGAGAGGGGGGGATGAGGAGGGTGCAAGAAATACAGATGAGCGGGGAAGAAAAGAGAAATTGGAGGGGAAACATCAAGGAGAGAAACAAACGAAGAGAGAGAGAGAAATAGAGAGACAAAAAAGAATGATCGAGAGGGAGACAAGGGCAGGGAAAATAACGACAAAATGGTGGAGCCAGAAGAGTCAGAGAAGAAAAAACAGAGAGGAGACAGAAGAAGAAAAGGATACCTTAATTTAAAATTGCCTATTGTGGCATTTGCATATTAGGCTCGCAGACTGCACTTACACCAGATCAAGAAATCAGCAACCATTTATATAATTGTATCACGTTGTTATATAACCTAACATTGAATACATACATGCCAACATTTGAAAATCAGAAATCTGTACAAATTATGCTATTTTAAAAAAAAGAGGAACAATCCTAACTCTCCTATTCAATACTACAGACAAATTTGTACAGGAAGAGGAACACCTGCATTAAAATGATAATTATCTTCTCCCAAAAAGAGGAATGTTCCTCTTTAATCTGAACAGTTGGCATGTATGTGAATAATTCCCCAAAAAGATAATCACAATTTAAAAAAAAAAAAATTATTTCTGCTATTTTATTGTACAGGAGAATGCTGTACAGCATCTAAAAATATGATTGAAATTATCTTTTAGGCAATCATTCTATTTTTCTTCTTATTGTTGAATCTTAAAACATATGAACGATACAGATAAATCAACACCTCTTCCTTTCTAATCTTTCCAATATTCATATCTCTCCAACCCATCTCTTTATTTCCTGCATTCCATGCCGTAAGTCTTACTATCTCCTCAAATTGAAATGAAAGCAAACCTGTGATTGGCACCAGATGATACCACAAGCTCACATAGTTTCATTGATTTCCCTAAGTACTACTCCTCCCTTTCCTTCTCTCTTTTCCTTCTCTCTTTTCCTCTTCACAGCTACCATGGCGATGCGTCGGTGATTCGGTGATTCGGTGAGGACGACCGCGACCGACAGACAACGCAATCCCACCACAATTCCAGCTTAGTAAATCCGGAGCGTGGGAATCTGGTCGACGATGCGCGAGCGGGTCCTGATCCCGAACACATGGTATCATTTGGTCTAGGGGTCTCTTGGGATCGGTCTTAGATGAAGTCCTAAAGCAAGCCCACCATTACATATGACACGATTGTCGACTTCGACACGATTGTCAATTTCTCAAACAATGACAGCCAAAAGTCATCCCGTTCAACTTTGATCTTCAAATTCTTCACCTTGCTATCCGATGAAATAATGAGATTTCTTAGTGGTACTACTCATTCTGATAAAACAAGATTTAGACCGAGTAAAGGTTAATGACCATACTTCATCTTTATATCATGTATTCATATGACATAGAGCCGACCTATTAAGTTCAAAGAAGGCATTCTAGTCTTGAGCAAAGCCTAGCTGATCCAGGGGGGTGTTTCACAAAGATCTTAAGTCAAACTTAACTCTAAGTTGGACTTAAACACTTTATCTTCTCTCTTCTTCTTTCGTATGAGGTAGTAGTATCATATATCAGGTTATTTAAAATCATGAAGAGCCATTTGTAGCCTTAAAATAAAATATATTCAAAAGCAAAAAGTCAAGTATTTTAGACTTCACAAATTCCACATCAAGAACATGAAATCTCCTTGATAATAAAAAAAAATATAAATGATTTGAATCAACATTTTATGTCTTTTGAAATATTTTCAAAGATGCTAATGGCTTTCCATAATTGTTAATTCCAACTTAGAGATATGTTCAACTCAGGATCTTTGTGAAACACCCCCTGGTCTAACATCACCAGACTGAGAGAGGATGATCGATGGTGTTCCACAACTTCAACTCAAAGTTGGTGACGAATAACCTTCCTCAAAACTGAGAATGCAGGGTTCAGAGGGAGGGAAGGACAAGCACAGAATTTTATGTTCACACTACAAAAACATGCTCCTACCAAGTTGGGCAGAGGAGGGCTAAAGATAATCAAAGATGAATAGAATTATTGCAAATATGTGTCTATATACCAACGTTGTATGACACAAATATATTCCGTCATCAATAATTAAGAAAGTTTATGAAATTTCGGTACAGAGCAAATTGAAGAGGACTACGCAAGATGTTGCCAATTTGTCTCTCACTTTCTTATTTTCAATCAAAATTTGCTCAAACTTTCACTGACCTAGCAGTTCCTACTATTATACACTTCTATTAAAATCAACCAAATCAAAGGGGTGGACTTCCCCTTTAAAGACAAATTACACCACCTACTGTAGGTGTAGCAGCACCTTCTTTCAACCCTTCAACCAAATCTCGAACCTCTTATCTTCTCTCTCTCTCCCTCTCTCTCTCTCTCAAGACTGCCATTTGGGATTTCGAGCTGACCCTCGAAAAGTTCACAAATGGGACACTAAATTTGGAGCAATTCAAAGAGCCTAGATCAACGGAGAAGAGATCTTGAAGAGAGCTTCAAGAGTCTACATTTCAAATCCAAATACAAGGTTGGTCTACAATCACCAACGTAAACAACTTATAGAAAACTACTCCACGAGATTACAGATAGTATTGCAGATAAGAATTCCTGTAAAGATCCCTCGCCTATTGACAAATTACATGTACAAATTTGAGGAAATCTGTAGAGAAAATAGACCAAGTGTTTCTCAAAAGGGTGCGTTTCCATTCACTCAGAAAGACAGAAACCAGGACGAAACGATCTAATCGGTAGCAATTACAAATTTGATTATTCTTTTTATACCATTAAGAGAATAGGTCTGTATGAATTTGATCTATGATCTGTCAATCTATATCTTTGTCATCATCCACACATCACACCCCCTCTTCTTAGAACTAAGTACTGATGGTCCAGCACATCTGTCAAGTGGTCTCATTTTCAAGTCACACGATTTGCCCAAATTAGAAAGGCTGCATTATCACCAAAATTTGAATCGTCTTTTGTCTAAATAATTTGTTGGTTGCATTGTGGAAATTAATTTATATATTAATCAGCGTTTGTTCATAAAGTAAATGGACAAATATCTTATGGTGGTCCTCACAAACAATCATTATATCCATTCCAGCCTAAATAGCCTAATGTCTAATGAACCAAGTTATGTAGCACCTTGATGTTTGAAAATTGAAGTGGATGCAAGCAAGAATATGCTCAAGTGAAATAATCAAATATAGAAGATTCTTTTTAACATAATATTGGCAATAGTGAATAGCAATCCAAAGTTTCATGAATAAAACTACAATCAATGAAAATATTAAGTGAATTTTATCACCTCTCCCCCCTCCCGATCCCTCCCCCCCCCCCAAAAAAAAAGAAAAAAAGTTGAGATAGTTTTGATGCTTCAGCTTAAACGCAGTTACAAGATGCACATAATAAAACACACAAATTTTAATTTGTGTTCACATACATCCTCATAAACTCCCAATATAGTCTAAGTACCTTTTATTAAAGAAAACACTGTAAAAGACTAATTTTTCATTAATTTTTCAAATATGAAAATGAGAACAGGCCTCAAGTGGGAAGAAAAGAGTGAGAGAAAAGAGATTGCTCGATCTAAAGGTGCCTATGGCTATACAATCTCCTTATCCATGTAAGATGAAATCACCCTCGGGATGGTTCTCACATACAAGTGTAAATGTTTCAATTTCCTAAGCTTGATCGTGAAGGCTATAAACAACCTTCCCAATCTTCTTTCCTCCTTGGTATGTGACGAAACCCGAACCCTGATAATGCTAATCGCTCCCAGTTTGGTACGAGATTTGAGTTTGATACAAAAGTGTCACAAGATGCGGAATCTGGGCTGTAACAAGTTTTTTTTATTTTTTATTTTTCAAACTTGGCAAGGACGCATCACTTGGAGAAATAACACTGGCGATGTTCACACGGGAGTTGATGGAACCTTCGTAGTTTTAAACTCTAAGTTTGCAAGAACGTGAAGTTATAAACAACAAATGATCCACTAACAACAATGAGGGTTCACAATGGGACCTGGACGAGTGTTCAGAGTTTTAAATTACCATTGTAGTTTTAAACATCAAGTTTGCAAAACGTTGAGGTTATATACAATGATCCACTAACAACAATGAAGGTTCATATATGGGACCTGAACGAGTGTTCAGAGTTTAAAACTACCATGGTAGTGTTAAAATCTAAGTTTGCAAATTCTTTAAGTTATAGACAACAAACGATCAACTAACAACGACAAGGGTTCATATGGGACAGAAACAAGTATTCAAAGTTTTAGACTACCATTGTAGTTTTAAACTTCAAGTTTGCAAGACCTTAAAGTTATAAACAACAAACGATCAACTAACAACGATGAGGGTTTAACCGGACTGGAACAAGTGTTCAGAGTTTAAAACTACCATTGTAGTTTTAAACTTTAAGTTTGCAAGACCTTAAAGTTATAAACAACAAACGATCAACTAACAACGATGAGGGTTTAACTGGACTGGAACAAGTGTTCAGAGTTTAAAACTACCATTGTAGTTTTAAACTTTAAGTTTGCAAAACCTTGAAGTTATAAACAACAAACGATCAACTAACAACGATGAGGGTTTACACGGGACCAGAACGAGTATTCAATGTTTGGAACTGCAAGCCGGGGATCTAGGCAGTCATCTTAACTACAAGGTGGCGTAACATCCAAGTTAAGCACATCCGCCAATCTTTAGATCACTCGTGGTATATAAATTTGAGTAAACTTGAAGTACACCCGAGTCATAATAAGGGTTCGATTTGAAAATTTCCCACCAGGACTTGGTCCTCAAACAGGAATATTCCCCACATCAGAAATTGTATGCATGCAGCGTCAGAAGTTAAGATTAAAGTTTGAAGTTTAAAGCGACGACCTACATTTGAACTTAATGGACTTTCATGTGAACCTGGCTACTGGGAGAAAGAGAAGAGGATTAGATTGATTTGATACAGATCTGTTTAGTTTATGATAAGCTGCTTGCAGTAGCTTTACAAGGAGCGAGTTCAACCTGTCCAAGTAATATCTAAAGTTCACACGCTGATGACATGTATGAAATATACCAAGTTTGATCGTTTCCAGACCAATGCTACACTTGTTATATATAACATATAACCTCCATTTTATTGAATTTAGGCCAAATCTTAGGCCAAATTCAATGTGTCTCCTTTCTGAATAAATAAATTTCACCAAATCTAGAGTAGATGTGAGCAGAGGAGAAGAACAAAGGCACTTTTATCATGATCTAAAAAGACAGATTGATATTAATAATGACAATGGGATTGTTGTATCGCACTCATGTCTGTCAGACTTGACACTCCTGGGCCCTGTATTACAAAGAGTTGATATCAATCGCAACTTATTTGTGATTGATATCACTCACAACTATGTACATAAGAGATGGGAGACTGCAGACTTGTGATTGATTTAGGGACTTGATATTGATTCGGATCAATATCAACTCTTTGTAAGACGGGGCCCTGGAGGTCCACAATCATTACCCTGGCTTTAGCATAGCTGCCATTATGGCGCTCTAGCATTTCACAGAATGAATTCCTGCCAGGTACCCATTTACTTCACCTGGGTCGAGGGTGGCAAGTATAGATTGATGTCTTGCCAAAGGACAGAAGTGCCGCGGCAGCACTCGAACCACGAACCATGGGATCCGAAGTCCGGTGAAGGTATCCAATAGACCACGACACCTTAAACAAAAACATTTATCTCACCCCCCCCCCTCCCCCCCCCCCCCCTCTGTTTCCTGCTTTATTCATCTTTCAATCCACAGCCACTATTTGCCATGTAAAATGGGTCTCTGATAAGTAAAAGTGGAAAAATGGGTCCAATAACATTTATGCACTTTGCCATTTAGACTAACAATGGAACCCATTTTGCAAAGCAATAGGAAAACAAAGTCTGCACTTTTTGGAAAGTGAGAAAAGGGCGAACAGGTTATTTTCTATTTTTTTGTATCACGTCTAGAAGTCATAATGTTTTCACTCTAAAGTGAATCGATGTATGAGGGATCAACAGGTCTTTGGATATTCATTAGGAAACACAATGGGTAGACCATTGCTAACATGACTGGCTCGAAATATGATTGATAACGGGTATGATTGGGGTCAGAAGTAGAGGGTAAAACCCAACAAAGGTTGATTTGTTACATGTACATCCCCTGGCAATCTACACATGTTGACATACTTGAAGAAGTCATTGACCATTTTTTTTAAAGGAAGCGTACCCTCATCGATCTCAACTCCTAGAAATTAAAAACATAAATCAACTGCAGAGAGGAACAGTTTCAAGCCTTTTGAATAAAATTGCAGCTCAATAGATTCATCATTCAAGGCAAATATAAGGACTACTGCTTCTCACTTGAACCACTTCATTTTTTAATCAAAATATCAATATAAAATGACACATGACCATTTATTTCGAGAAAAAATGAATATTTCTTCATATGACCAATGACTGTGGCTTCCTCTTGTATCACTGCCGGCAGACAGTAAATGGTCGTAAAAAGATATACATTTTTTTTTCTTACTTTATAAACTAATAAACTAGATATTCAGTATAATTGTTTCGATTGCTACTTGCAATTAATATATAATATCTCTAAATCAATCACAGGTGTAATATATTGTCAGAGTATGGTGTAGATTGTGAGTGCTGTAGTCTCACTCCTTGTAAAAGGTAGGGGCAAGAGTGAATTGCCATTTGGTCTACAACCAGTTGGTCTACTACCCAATTAGTCTATTCCCATACGGTCGTATGGACCGTATGGGTGTATGACCCAGCTTGTCTACTATCCACATGGTCTAATAATCATTTCGTCTACTTATCATTTGGTCCAATGACTATTTAGGCTATTAGTATTAGTTTTTATTATTATTAGACCATGTGCCTGGATAGTAGACGAGCTGGGCATAGACCATATGGAATAGACCAATTGGGTAGAAGACAAACTGGTTGTAGACCAAATGGCAATTCAATTCACTGGTACATGGTCTGAACTAACAATCACTTTCCCAACCTTGAGAGTACAGTGCTGATCTTCGTCAAATTCCAGCATAGATCTATGGGATAGAGATGCATCAAGATCTCAATGAGGAATCACAATTTCAAACTTTCATATTTCTAAGGATTTACTTATTTCACGAAAAAGAGACAGAATATCGTTGAATAAAAAGAAGTTCTGGTATTCCTTCAATAAAAGAAAATACTGTGACCCTCTCTTGTCATCATAGCAGTATTACACTTTCAAAATGAGAGATTTGAGGGGCTCTCTGTTAGGAATAGATGATCATGGTTAGATTGCGACTGAGCCGGTATTTATTAAATGCTGGCTTGGCTTGACTAGACAAAACGCTATGATTTCTATAAAGTATGCAATATCAGACATCCAAAGTTAGAGATTTCATGGAATATCAAAATAGAAATGCTATTGTATTGTGGTTGTAGATAGCAACAGATATTCTTCGTGACAAAGATCAATAGAGAGATTTTTAAGGACAAAATCCATCATTTTTTGGATAAATTCTATGAGAATTGATAAAGAGACGCACATATTGGGGAAAGAAGTAAAAAAAAATAGAGAAGTAATTTTATTGTAGACATATAGGAAGAGGATATATGCATATAGAAAGATATATAAAAACAATAACAAAGCAAAGATAGCAATTGAGTGAACTAGAAAAAAGAAGAAAGATACAATATTCTGGGTTTGGGAAAGATTCATATTTCAAAATGAGAATTTGGGGGAAATCTACACTAACAATAACTTTAATTTTTTTCAATGTCAATACAAAGTTCTTTTAAAGCTCATATGATGAGCCATCTATAAGGGTAATTTCAGTATTTCATTTTTTTTTTTTTGGGGGGGGGGGCAATAAAACATGTGCAAAATCATGTAATATGCACTTCCAGGATTTAGGATTGTTGTTTAGAATTCAGTTCATTCTTCAAAATTCCACTAGTACAAAAAATGTCCCAGATACAGTTATTTATCCCTCTCCCCCCCCCCAAAAAAAAAAATAATAATAAAAGAGAAGAAAAGTGGAATTCCTGGCATCACACACATACACACCTATCCTAAACCCTTCCAAACAACTCACGGTCCAACCCTGCTCTCTTTCTCTCTCTCTCATCTCTTCAAATCCAAGCTTTTAGGGGAAACAGGACCGCAAAAATTCTTTCCATTCAGGTATTTGTTTAAAAAATACAGTTATCATTGTGAAAGTACAATCGCTTGTCAACGCATGGCCTTATTTTCATTTCTGATGTAAGATTGTTATATTGTTTCATTATTTTGGGGGGCTTGTTGGATAAGGATCAGTGAAATTGAGGCTATCAGACCAGGCCATCGACATAGCAATCGTATTGAGACACAATCAATTGCTTTCTTTCCTACATTTTATTGCTTCCCAATGGACAAGCTAACACTACTTATTCTCCTCTGTTTCGATAGGCCTGTCCTCATCAGCTCGAGTTTGCCAAATAACCTGCTATTTTCAGACTTGGGACATATCCCGAAGCTCAAAATTACATTTCACCAGATAGATACACTCATCACAAACTAGCTCAGACGAACGCAAATTAGCCTGTTATTTCCCAGATAGCAGGATATTTTTTAAACAAGACCAAGATTTGCTCGAGATATTTTCTCGACCAAATATCCCGCTAATTGCAACGACGGGCTGATGAGGACGCAAATTAACTGATTAATTTGCGATCGGGATAGTTAAACTGGCAAGTTATATGGCAAACTTGAGCTGATGAGGACAGGCCAAGGGTTTAGAGAATTTGAGGAAACCTGAGGTAAATTTACTACCAATCTTACAACAGAAAAGCTAGGCCCTGCTAGACAAAAATAATAATGTAAATATGACTGTTATATGTCCAACCTCTGCTACTGAAGAGAAAAAAGATCACAGAGTGTCTATGATATCTGTATTCAGGTGCCTGGGACACATGAGCCCTAAATTCAAGATCCAGAGCCTCAAAATTTCAAAATTTTCAACATTGATGAAGTTGTTAATATTGTTTTTTGTAGGTGAATGGTTAAATGCACCAACAAAAATTTCGTACTTCAAGTTACAGTTAAATATAAGCAGAGACCATGTCCTGGAAAATTAAGTCTCTGAATTCCTTGAAAAATATTTTTGATTCAGTAAATAGCAGAGTCCCTTCAATTTATGCCCTACCAAGAAGAGGGCTAATGTCGCATACAGCCACTGCATTAAAGTACAATGCTTGTATCCCCCCCCCCCCCCTCACACCCTCTGCAGCATGGTGGGTTATTAGAGGCGGAGTCTCTTTTTCTAAGCCACGCCCACAGAGGTCAAACTCCACCCCTTCATTTTGTAACATGAGAAAACCACTATTCCTTGGCATGTTGTACAATGAATGTACTAGGAGAAGACAGGAGGCTGGCAGTGTGCATATGGGGTGAGGAGGAAAATAAGCATGCAAGCATGCAAGGATATGATGATATACAGAGCTAGAGGAATATTCATTACGGTATTCAATATACAAACAGTTAACAGATAAATGAAATCAGAATGCATTTCATTTCATGCTTTCATTTCAAAGTCTTGCTCTTACAATGATTCACTTGAAGAGAATTACTATTGATTTCAAAAAGATTAATGAGCATGAATTCAAAAGGCTATGCGTACCAAGATAAATGATTAATGAGGTTCATAACCTATCAGTATGTCACATACAACACATTCCTTGTTTTTCATCCTTTAGTGAAATATTATCAAAACTTTAGCCTTTCTCCCTAAAAATCTACATCCATCAGATAAAAATGTAATATCTACATTTGCATCACAGCACCAACGAAGTTTAGCCCAGAAATGTAAATTATGGAAGTTACCAAAGTCTGTTCTAAACAATATTTTTTAAAGATGATTGGCATTCATCCGGGCGACCGTTTTGTTTTCCAATGATTTGTTATTAAATCTTTACTAGTAAAAATCTCAAATAATCATGTCTCAATTGTCCGACACCCATGATAAACAATACAATACCTGCCAACCTTTCAACAGCACAAATTAGAGAAATCTCTCAAGGCAAATTTAGGAATGCAGTCTACTTTATTTACTTTTCACACAGAATATTTCAGAAAAAGAGAGAAATCTAGGGTTCAAAACAATAGCTTAAAGACCAAAAAATAGAAATCGTTCTTTCATTACACTGGGGACACATGAAATTTCCAAATCAATAATTTAGTAATTGGACAACATTGATGCAACACACACACACAAAAAAAAATTGCATTGATAATTTGACAGCTCATATATCACAAAACTCAAACTGTAGACTTACACAGGACGAGCCATACACATGTCTTCGCCCCAACAGGGACAATTCTTGTTTTCTGCTTACATTTTTAAAATCAAAACACCCCTCCAGACAAAAAACAGCGAAAAGAAAAAGGGAAACTAAAAAATTGATTTGAGAAACTTTGACAAGTGTGCCCTTCTACAAACAATGCCCTTCATTCCGGGCATAGTTTACTGACACCTAAGAAGAAACCAAGATCAATCTTAACCCGAGAAAAAAAAAATGTCTAAACAAATTAGTCTCTAAGGATGGTTAACCTCCTTTTTCCCAGGTCTGATTTTCAACTTCAAAATCTCCAAATTCTAAATATAAGTTTGTAGCATATTTGTTCCATTTTGAGACCTATCAAAAAGTGCAAACTTTATGCAAGAAAGTTCAAATGCAGAAATAAAAATATATCACTGCTTGTCTACTTATGATCTCATAGCATGAATTGACATTGGGCAGTTAAAGGCATCGTTTAACAATGTTAGATCTGAGATGCACGGCCCTACGTGTTATCAGTGTCTGTGATATGGTGTAATATTGAAGCCTTATTCAAATTGCACTTCAAAGGGATCATGAAGTGTCTCATAAAAGCAAAAATCTTTGAGTGACTGGTTTTACCATACTGGTACTCATTTTACCCAGTAGACTGTAGTGTTATAAAAACGTTTTTTGAAATTTCAATTTCCAATCATAAATATCTTGATAATCAGAAAGGCGATCAGCTTGTAAAAGTCATGGGATTCCTGACTGACCTAAAGGTTTATAATTATGATTGCAGTCTGAACTAAATCCAGGATTTTGTTTAGAATCTGAGGCAAAGATACCCAATCCCTTTAATATACATACATGAGGATTTTCTTACTGGAAATAGTGGAATATCTCCAACCACCTTTTCACCAAAATTGTTGCAAGAACGGCTCTCAGGAAGTTAGCAAATAAGGCCCCAAATTTAAAAATGAACTTTTGGTTTACTCTCATCCATCTTATAATAGTTTTCTAGCTGAAAAACAACTCTGACTCTCTCTCTTCTCAGAAAACAATCGCAACTATTTCTGATTTTCATTATTTAGAAGTCACTCTGATTATCGTAGAGTCCGATAAATAGGTCAGTGTTTGTAATATTTGGATGGAAGTGGGGCAACAGTTACCCCTTGATTCAAAGGATTTGGGCCATAGAGACTGCACCCTTTGTTTGGTATTAATCATACTCAAACTATTTATTCCACATTTCAAGAAAGGTTAAATCAACAATTCTCCATAGACTGTGGGTAAGAGGTAAACTGAATGAAGTATGACTTAATAGAATCATAGATGACTTGGAAAGCAGATCTCAAGAAGCCTAACAAATCTTTAACCCTTACTGTACTGGGGGGGGGCCTGGGAGGCCCCCCCCCCTCGACATTTTCGGAGATTGCGCCGCAACCGCTTGGAATTTTGAATTGTCGTTTCATGACTTTTTTCCCTCAAGTCTTACGTACATTTTGATACCATTTTCGTCGAAATCGGATATACCTGTAAGGCGTTACATAACAATTAGTATGCGCATGTCATCAAAAAAACAAAACAAAAATTAAAAATCGCATCAAAATTTGCATAAATTATCATTATTAATTACATTAAAATAACTTTTTGTGTTAGAAAAGAACTTTCATATGAATAATGAGTTTCAACATTCAAAAAGTGGAGTTTGACACGTTTTCTGTAAAATGCATAAAATTAGCGTATTTTGCATAATTAATTAGGCTAACGACAAAAATTTGCATATTCAGAAAAAACTAATTATACCATCTTGTTCCTTACGTAAATATCTACAAACATGCAAATTTTCGTGTTCATCGGACAATCGACGGCCGAGATCATAGGGGGGGGCCTCCCAGGCCCCCCCCCCAGTCAGAGGGTGCTCAAAATAGCCCAGTACAGTAAGGGTTAATAAAAAATAACTCACCCAATGATTTGTTTTGCTTTTTAAAAATAAATTATACCATTGGATGGGTATATTTGAAGAAACAGCATTTGAGGAACTAACACTTCAACAAGCTCTGCTTCTAGATAGTTCCTCTTTTCTCGTGCTATTTCTATTATAATTGTTGTTACATTGCATATTTTGTTTGTAATATACTTAAATTCATTGTATTATATTTTGCATTAGAAATAAAATAAAATCATTATAGAGGTGCTTTGAATAAATGGTAGAGTAGATTAATCTATAAATTTGAAAATCAAACTGATACACAGTTAACAACTAAATTATTCATACCCCTTGTAAATTTGGTGTTTTTTGTGTGTTTCATAACTCAAGTTCTAACGAAAGGTGGACTGGTTGAATTAGGGCCTTTGATTTACTTCTTTAGATATAAGCTTTAATATAACACATTCTTCAGAAAATTGAATTAGGGCAAATACATTTTTCACATACTTACAATTTACAAAACTTGGCAAGGGTATGAATAAGTAAGTTGTTGACTGTACGTCAATTGCCTAACTGTATAGTATCTTCTCTGCTCAATTGTTGATTTTGCCTAACTTTTTGTGTTGTGATGTTACTATTATAATGCTTTTTGCCTAACTCCGTCAAAAAAATAAAATCAGCTGTAAATTGCCTAACTGTACACAGAATACAAGACAACTTGGGAGAGAAAAGGATGGCAGAGAAGGGAAGAGAGACAGAAATAGTGAGAGAGTGAGAGAGTGAGAGAGAGAGAGAGACAGAGAGAGAGAGAGAGAGAGACAGAGAGAGAGAGAGAGAGAGACAGAGAGAGAGAGAAAGAGAAAGAGAAAGAGAAAGAGAAAGAGAAAGAGAGAGAGAGAGAGAGAGAGAGAAAGAGAAAGAAAAGGAGAAACGGAATGTACCGGTAGATGTATTCCAAAATAAAACATGCTACTAATAGTTCTAGCGCTACACATATGCCTATAATGCAGATGGGGGAAAGAAATATACAAGTCCAACAAGAATTTCAATTGAATTATCTTATTATAAAAATGTACACAAGAATGACCATACCAACAGTTTATCATTGAAGGATGTCTAAATGAACAGAGAAAACGCACTTTAAAGTAAATCTTAAAGACATATACAAGTCTAACAAGACTAACAACTGAATTCTCTCAATATAACAATATACACAAGGATGAACATATCAACACATTATCATTGTGGTGGAAGCCTGTCTAAATGTACAAAGAAAACATTTTAGAACATTTTAAAGTAATCACATAAGCCTTGACTACTGCTGGAGTACCTTTCACAGTGTTCCTTTTTTTCCTTCTCACAATCATTTTAAATGGTTTCTGATGCATCCTCATTTGCACCTCTGCAGAATTCTCAAACAACTCAATAATACATGTTTTCTCTAATGTACATGTAATCAAAATAGCTATGCTCACCTCCCCTCAGATTATCATCCCGATCTTTCTTTTCATGCGCATCAAATCAACCTTGTACCGGGCCACTTTATGATTGGCTTAACTAATTGGTCAATCAGCGAAAATTGTTATGCCCTTCAAGTTAAATGAGGAAACTTGCTAAACGTGTGAAAAGTGACCTATACGGACATTTAAAGCTGGATTTGTTCACTTATTTCTTTTGTCGCGTGAAAAGAAAAAGGAAAACATGAGTTTTATTGTGAATTTTTTATCCTTGCCCAAAGGTAAGTGGTTTAAATCATATAAGATGGAGGGATGTCCCCTGTATGCAATAGAAAATAATAATTGTGTAAGTCATTTTAAATTGGGTTGACAGGCACTCTTGGTGTCAGCTTTTATTGAATATAATGTAATGACTCATCATGATCTCCAACATTTCAAACATTTTTCCTCTCCTGTTGTTACTGTCTTTCTCTCTCTATGTTTATGATTTCTCTCACTCTCTCTCTCTCTCTCATCATCTTACTCCCCCTCTCTACTATCTCTACATTTCTCTGTCTCTATGTGCTGCTAATCTCTCCATAATCTCTTCCTCGCTCTCTCTTTCTAATTCTTACTCCCCCCCCCCCCCCTCTACTCTCTCTGCATTTCTCTGTCTCCATGTGCCACTAATCTTTGCATTTTCTTTCCTCTCTCTCTATTTTCTTCTACCCTCTTTATAGCAGGTAGCTAAAAACCGGTTTGAATATGTTAACAGTTACAGGCGCACTGCCTGTAACTTCCAGATATTATCACATGCACTACGTAATAATATTGGTAGCAAAAAAAATAATTACATGCGTAATAATCAACTCAGAATCTGATAAAATGGCCCATATATCTGAACTTCACAGCCATTATATACATTTCTCTATATTATTTTCCTACTCTTGTACTTAACAATCTTTTGTATTCTTGCAATCTCCTCCCTTCTCTCTCCTTCCACTCTCTGTCCCTCAACCCTCCCCTCCCCCCCCCCCCCCATCCCCTTTGCCCTACTCGCCCCCCCCCCCCCCTTACCGGAAAAGACAGTCTTACGAATCAATGGACTCATGAGCCAGTGAGGTCGACAATAAAATCATTCTATTCCCCCACTTAGCTGGCTTAAATGTGCACGGCTATGGAGAAATTACAATAGTCAAAACTTAATAGAGTAGATCTAATGCTGTTGAATTGCCATGGCTTCATTTAATACAGCAGAGAAGATGCCATGAAGGTCGAATCAATTTCCAGATAAAAGACGGATCATGTTGGGTTTTTGAGGTGATTCAGAAAGCCAGTCACCATGGCGTGGGAAAATTCCCCTGAGTTCTCTGCGGTGAAGAAAAACCCTTTTGTTTTGTTATGGAACTGGTCTTGCAAAATGACCTATTAATGAAGATCTTATTCAGGAGTATCCTCCAGTTAAATAATGAGCGAGGCTGGAAAGATTGAAGGGTCATGATTACAAGCATTAAATGAAGAAAATTTAGAAAAAAAGTCAAGATAAATAATTATCACAGAAAAAAGGGTGAGATTCGTCTGTGTTGCAGTGTTATATTCGAGTTTGAGAGAAAGTTAAAAGTAAAATTCTGTCCAAATATTTAATATGTTCCTTCATTTTGTTTCAAACATAACATAGCAATAATGATACTAAGATGTTAAATACATTATGAAATTTGATGTATTTTATTTGAAACTACAGGTTTGCAAGGCTAGAGGATAACTTAGAGAGTATATTTGCAGTACAGTAGGACTGTTTGTATTCTTTCGTGTTGATTGAGAAGTCCTGAAATGAACCAAGAATCAATAAAGACTGACAATTCCGACAGAACTGTCCGTCATCAGGAGTGAATGAAAGTTTTACTCTATTCATTGATGCATCACAGCTTCTATACTTACATGTAACCTTTCAAGAAGAGTTTTATCCACTGGATGATACCTTTCAAGTAAAATACATGATTGATATGTTCCTCACAAACCAAAGTTAATGGGGTCATGTTTTGAAGCTGTATGCTTCAAAAGTACTTGATGTGATGGTAGTCAATGCATTGCGCATGGGCAGATATGGGTCATTTGTACATACTGTAAAACCCATCGAGATGACTGCTGGATACATTTTCATGAAAGTTATGTCATCATTATGTCACAACCTATGCACAGTGAGAACCTACTGCACTCTTTATAAATAATAATAATAATAATAATAATAGGCATTTCTATACCGCCATCTATCCAGAAATTCTATTTCGAGGGGCATGTATTATTAACCCGGCTTTAGCCTAGCTGCCGTTACAGCGCTCTAGCATTTCAAGGAATTAATTCCTGCCAGGAAACCATTTACCTCACCTGGGTCGAGTGTGGCAAATGAAGATTAATGTCTTGCCAAAGGACATTAGTGCCGTGTCGGGGATTGAACCACGACCTTTGAATTTGAGTGAGTGGAAACCTGGTGGCATGGTACACCAGTGTTGTAGTCGAAGCCCAAACCCTCAAGGCCAAGACATTGACTACCAAAGCCAAGGCCAAGGCTAAGGCATCCAGGGCCAAGGCCAAGCCACCGACTAGCAAGGCCAAGCCACCGACTAGCAAGGCCAAGACTAAGGCTAAGGCATCCAGGACCAAGGCCAAGCCACTGACTAGCAAGGCCAAGACTAAGGCATCCAGGACCAAGGCCACTACATGGAAGAAATGGCTTAAGGCCTTAATGCTAAGACCGAGCATCAAGGCACTGCAACACTGTGTTACACTTGCACATCCAACCAGGGCCTGTTATATAAAGAGTTGCGCTTGATCCAAATCAATTCAAAGTCCTCCAATCAATCGCATGTCCTCTAGCCTATAATCTAGGCGGAGTGCCAAGCTTTTTTCTTTGCTGCTAGACTAACCCTAAGCAGAACGTCTGATACGGCGAGACTACGAACCGTGAGTCGCGAAGCGGCTCACCGCCTATAATCACTGGTCTAGCTTTAGTCGTTGTTTTTTTTATTATCGACCATGAATCCGTGGCAGTTTTCGTACGAAAAACTGCCACGGATTCAAGGTCGATAATAAAAAAAAAACGACTAAAGCTAGACCAGTGAGTATAGGCGGTGCGCGGCTCACGGTTCGTAGTCTCGCCGTATCAGACGTTCTGCTTAAGGTTAGTCTAGCAGCAAAGAAAAAAGCTCGGCACTCCGCCTAGATTATAGGCTACATGTCCTCTAATCAATCACAAGTTTACAGTCTCCAATCTCATATGTTAAAAGTTGTGATTAACCGCAACTGCTCATAAGACCTAGCCCAGCAACATCGGGATAAGACACCAGCCGGTCGTAGTGTTATAGTCATTGTTCCCTTTTTCACTCCTCGACACAGATGATGCTACATTCATAATAATAATAATAATATAATAATAATAATAATAATATAATAATAATAATAATAATTGACGATGTCAAATGTATTTAGGACAAATGAATGAAATGAATGAAATATACAGAAAATAAAACTCACTCAGTTCTTCAGCTAGATCCACTCTCCTGCCAGTTAGTAGTTTGACCTTTGTTGACCTATCATCTCCAAAGTCGTCTAAGACTTCCTTTACTTCTTTGCTCAGTCTCCTTGCTACGTTATGGTAATATAAAAATGTAATCAGAAATTATTTACATATATAGAGGTCTCATGGTATAGTATTGTCAACAAAAAAGATTATTCACTTTAATATGGAGAGGTGTTGTGGTATAGATGTTCATTCATTTGTCTTTCAATCGTAGACTGAGAGTTTAAATCCCAGCCTGGCTAAAATAAATTTGAGAAAACATTGTTATGGTTGATAGGGGACATAGTTTCTCACTTCCGATATGTCATACAAATTGTCCCAACCCTATGGAATGACCTTTCTGTGGTTTCTTTCAAACTTTGAATCAGTGAATTGCTGTTTTGGTCTACAACCAGGTCGTTTTTTACCCAAATAATCTATTCCCATATGGTCTACACCCAGCCTGTCTACTATCCACAGTCATATAATCATTTTGCCTACTCCTCATTTGGTCTAATTACCATTTAGGCTAATAGCCATTTGGTCTAATCTATTGCTCATTTAATCAAATTTTCAGTCAATCTAATTAACAGTTTGTCTAATGCCCATTTTGCTCCATATGGTCTAATAATCATGTAATCATAAATAATAATAATAATCATCAAACGATTATTAGACCGTATGGATAGTACTGTAATTAACGTTGTATAAACCGCCCTCATGTATTAACCGCACCCCTCTTTTTCGCCCTAATTTTTTTTTTTTTTTTTGCAGACTCTGTCGGCAGCAAGCCAGGTCCATGTTAAAATACCCACGCGGGAAGGCCTTTCATTTAACTGCGAGGTGCAGTTGAATGTGTAAGATCATTAATGTAAATTAAACTAGATGGAACTTCGACTGCGCGCAGTCGAAATGATGCCTCCGTCATAGAGCAATTTTACAAACCAAAACAGAAGAAATTTTTCAAATTCAAGTTCAATTGTAATCCATTAACAGGTTCTCAGAATATCGTGATTACAAGCAATTTCTCATATACATATATGACCCTTTGATCTTTGACCTCATGACCCTAAAATCTACTCAGTTCATTGGCTCTGCAAGATACATACATGATCTAAGTTTGGCAGGAATCCATCAATCTGTTCTAATGATAATGCGATCACAAGCTATTTATACATACATAATGAGCCCATGACCTTTGACCTTGACCTCATGACCCCAAGATCTAATCAGTTCATCGGCTCTGCAAGTAACATACATGACCTAAGTTTGGCAGGAATCCATCAATCGGTTCTTGAGATAACGCGATCACGAGCTGTTTTTGCATACATAATGAGCCCTGTGACCTTTGACCTCGTGACCCCAAAATCTAATCAGTTCATCGGCTCTGCAAGATACATACATGACCAAAGTTTGGCAGGAATTCATCAATCGGTTCTTCAGATAACGCGATCACTAGCTGTTTTTGCATACATAATGAGCCCTGTGACCTTTGACCTTTGACCTCGTGACCCCAAAATCTAATCAGTTCATCGGCTCTGCAAGATACGTACATGACCAAAGTTTGGCAGGAATTCATCAATCGGTTCTTCAGATACACGATCACGAGCTGTTTTTGCATACATAATGAGCCCTGTGACCTTTGACCTCGTGACCCCAAAATCTAATCAGTTCATTGGCTCTGCAAGATACATATACGACCAAAGTTTGGCAGGAATCCATCAATCGGTTCGTCAGATAACGCGATCACGAGAACGGGACGTACAGACGTACGTACGGACGGACGGACGGACAACCCGAAAACATAATGCCTCCGGCTACTCCGTAACGGAGGCATAAAAACTGTAGAGGACCTAGGATAGAACCTTGTGGTATGCCGTGTGTAATAGAAGAAAAATTAGAGGAATAATTATTATAAACTACATAATATTGAGATCTATCGAAAAGATTACTTTCAAACAAAGATGACAGACATATTTGAGTGTTCTATTTTTTTTTGTTTTTGTGTGTGTTTACCTGTGTATAAACCGCACCCCCGACTTTGAATTTTTTTCGGCAGCAAGAAAGTGCGGTTAATACAACGTTAATTACGGTAGACAAAATGGGCATTAGACAAATTGGGAATTAGACCGACTGGAAATTAGACTAAAATGAGCAATAAACCTTTAAACCTAGTGAGATGAAAGAGAATTGGACCCACCTTCTGTGTTCATGATCTGTTGTCTCAAGACGTTACTTGTCAGCTCCAACATCCGCTGCATCCTCCAGAACAGTACAATATCATGGCATTCAATCTGAAACATTATACACAAATATATCATGAACATCACATAAGACTAGGCCATTTTCATAATGCATATTCTTTATTCGCATTATGTAATCTATGTTGAGACACAGAGATGGTCGTAAACCACTAAAATGTAGCATTTTTAGGACTCACAACATCCTGTACCTGTCTATAAGACGCATCCCCGACTTTTGAATTTTTCTGGCGGAAAAAAGTGCGTCTTATACAAAGAGATTTACAGTATTACTGTTACTCAGAAAAAAACAGGATGACCTTCCTGTGGATTTTTCAACTTTTGAAAAACTAATTTGTGCTTGCTTGCTCTGTTAGAGGCATCGTTTAACAATGCTTAATCTGAGATGCACGGCGCTACGTGTTATCAGTGTCTGTGATATGGTGTAATATTGAAGCCTTAAAAACATTGCGCTTCAAAATGATCATGAAGTGCCTCAAAAAAGTAAAAAAATCTGCGAGTGAGCAGTTTTTACAATACCGTATTTGCCGGCGATAAGGCCACAGCGCCGTATAGGCCGCACCTCCGATTTCGACATTTAAAAAAAAAAAAAAAAAAAAAAAAAAACTTTTTGTCAAAGTCGGAATTCGATCTCTTGCATACAAATGTTGATTTGACTAAAATCACCGCCTTAGACCGCTCGGCCAACCCGCACTGATGATAGCTTATGTAGTTTTTTGTCATGTATACATTGCGCCTCTCTCTTTTACTTTTGCAATGCATTGGCACGAACTTAGATCAAGATCCAAGATCGCATAGGCCGCACCCTGACTTTTTGATATTTTCTCTTCCAAAAATACTGCGGCCTTTACGCCGGCAAATACGGTACTCATTTTCCCCAATAGACTGTAGTGTTATAAAATCTGTTAGGAAAACACAAAATGGTATTTCGATTTTCCAATCATAAATATCTTGATAATCAGACAGGCTTGTAAAATTCATGGGATTCCTGACTGACCTAAAGGTTTATAACTACATGTATGATTGTAGCACGAGCTAAATCCAGGATTTGGTGTATAATCTGAGCCAAAGATACCCAATCCCTTGAATTTGTGCTTGCTTGCTCTGTCATCTCTATTAAGGGTCTATCAGAACAACAGTCTTGTATGATGGTGTGTCCAAATAATCTACAAATCATAAACACTATCGACATTTTAATATACATCATTATAAATAACGACGATGATGATAAAATACTCCTTGATTGGGGACTTACCCCTGAATCATTGAGTCCTTGTTGATAGTGATAAAATCCCTTCCGACAATTGTTGGCAAGATGGAGGGATCGGTGCATGAAATGTTTCCTGAATAGAGGGTACCACGTCTCCTGAATCTGGGTGGTCAAAGATAGGACAAACAATTATGAGGGGTGTCGTGGTCGAGTGGATATGTCACCGGACACAAGGTCTGGGGTTCGAGTAATGCCGCGGCACTAATGTCCTTTGGCAAGAAATCGATCTACATTTGCCACACTCAACCCAGGTGATGTAAATGGGTACCTGGCAGGAATTAATTCCTTGGAATGCTAGAGCGACGAATGGCAGCCGTGCTAAAGCCAGGGTAATAATCGGGAGCGCCAGGTATGACAGACATGAGCGCTATACAAGAACCCACTGTTATTATTATTATTTATTGTAACTTTTAAAGCCTATCTGTACTAGTTTGGCCAGGAGGGATTAGACCTCCCAGCGTGATCACTGACAGGTGGTTATCTCATCAAATCAGCTCTCAATTAACATAAGAAAAAGAGGATCATGGGGGACCAACGGGTACCGCTTGGGCATGTTTGCTTTATAGAGGGCACAAGTAGCTACGAGTAGTGCAGCCTCTCTTTAAAGGCTTCAATGGTGAGCATGGATTTGAGAGAAGTTTGCAGTTACACCACATATATTCTTTCAACAGGGTTAGTTGGCCCCTGCAAAGCGCCCACTCCCCTTCTCAAAAGAAATGATGACTAATATTGTCAAATATCTTGCTGTTGAAATTATATCCCATGAGGTATTAGACTCTAATAGATAATGAAACGCAGGTTATGTAATTAGTTTATGTGCCTATGAATAATATACAATGATACAGTGTTATCAGTTGGGAACATTTGTTGTAATTTTAATTTTCAAAGTTTAATTTATGTTAAATATATAAAAAATTGTTAAATTGATTGTATATAGAATCATTATACATTGTAACACTTTTCCTTTAACAGATTGCCTCCCTCTTTTTATAAGAATACAACATGCATTGTATCATTTCTCATTGTAGGTGGGAATCAAAATGTGTAATACAAAGCTCTTTTGCAACTTCCCCTTTTCCGAAAGACCATTTTGAGATGATAGAACTTACTAGATGGTTATCTACATCTACTCCTTTCGTCTGTAGATTCTTCTTGACAGTGGTTTGCTCATCCTCAGTCAGCTCTGGTATATGATTCTGTGAAACAAGTATGAACAAAATATGTCACTTCATATAACGAATAAATAATAAATGGCATGAAACATGGGACTTGTTCCATAATAGGCTTGAGTCGGTACGGTCGATCACACCGGGACCCGACCGTTGCCGTCGGGTCCCGGTTTCGTTTTTTGAGAACCGACGCTCCGAAAAAAATAAAGAAATATGTAAGAAAGTGCAGTTTTGCACACCACTAAAATCAATCCACCTTAAAACGTAAGTATTTAATTGTTACCAATCATATTCTAGCTCATCCTGAATCAATCCGAACTGCTGATATAAATTGCAAAGCAGTTCGCCCCATGGGGTTGTTTTTGCCAGCTACTAGCCAGCTACTGTACTGGCTGGGTCTCTTGGCAGGATTAATAAATCAGGTTGAAAGAAACATTAATGTTTGAATAATAAAACGGCTTTCTAAAAAGCGCTTCTTTACAACATACCGATCGAATAATTTTTAAAAGACAAAATATATATTTTTTCTTTGATTTTGAACACCGCATGCTTCTTTTAAGAGCTGAAAATCACTTGGTAATCACAAGAAGTTTCGATACGGATAGTTGTTGCAAGGCAAGTTCAGACTAGTCTCGGAAAATGCGCAGTGCTCCTCGTCGTGAGTAGTTGTCTTTCCAATTGTGCTCTCGATCGTAGCTTTTAATTATTTTTTTCTCGTTACGACCACGTCTTTGTTTGGGTTCGTTCTGGCACATCGCCAATCATGGATGAAAATAATGTCAAATGGAAGAATATACCAATCTGTGTCAAGGTATGCATGTGTTGATTTATTTATACTGATAAAAAAAGGTCACTTTTAAGGGACATACTGATGATATGCGCTTTTTATAGAGGCAAGTGACAAATCCTGCGAGCTGATTTCGGGACACCGGGTCCCGATCGGTGCAAGGCCGTCGGGACCCGGTTTATGAAAATCACGACATGACTCAGGCCTATTCCATAAAACATGTTATCAATAACAAATGCAAAATCTCTATGCCAAATTTGCTCTCAGCCAATCAAATGCCATGATATCAGTAGCTTATAACAGTTATCGTAATTTCTCACTTTAAATAAGTTCTTAAGAAGCAGGGCCCCTGATTTCATTTGAAATAAAGACAAATACAATGACAAACGGTAGATTTCTATGACAAATTTGCTCTCAGCCAATCAAATGCCATGATTTCAGTAGTTTATTACGGTTACTGTAACTTGTTATTGATAACAAGTACAATGGGTGACTCTTCTATTAGAAAAAGCCTTCTTCTCTCTGTGACATCCATATGAGATAATTTTGATTAGTAACTGAAGGCAGTCTTAGAATGTTTGAACTCATGAAATATCTAGTCGTATCATAATACCAAATATCTCATTTCTTGCTTAAATCAAGTACAGCATATTAGTTCAAAAAAATAATTTGATGCCCTGTCTCCATTTGAAATCATTACCTATATTTTTCCTGTCAGTACCGGTATCTTGTTTTCTGTGCCTTCTTACGCAAAGAGAAGGCACAGAATAGCGTAGGTAAGAGAGACTGTAAAACTAGATTGATGCAACTATCTTGCATTACTCCTTAATCATTTTAATGAATTAAGGTAATTTCACTATTTCTTACCCCAGCAGCTTGTAGTAGTTTTTCTAGTTCTTCCTTTGCTAGTCTCCTGTTTGTCTGTAGGGAAAAGGGAATAACAATTACCGAAAGCCAAATCAGAAGTTTCTTACCATTGGAAATAACGTTCAACAAAGTAAGAATTCTGACTGATTTCTGCATCATATGTATAGATGGAAGATAATATTGACCTGTGGCTTTTTGTTGAGTTGAGGGTGCAGGGGTTCATGTAAATTTATCTGGCAAAATCCTATGTGACTTCTGAAAATACGAGCTGAAAAATCAGTCCAAACAGTTATGGAAATCAAGATAAGGGGACAATCTCATGGAGTTCTTTTGATTACAATCAATGATACTTTCAGAGATTTTTTTTTCTAATATTTTAACACAAGTTCACAGATGAATAACTTCCTAGTCTGTAGTATGATTTTTGTTTAAATAACACCTTTAATATTATACAGTAGGCTTGCGGTTGCACCATGTGAGAGAGGGGGGGGGGGATCGGGGAGTCCTGAATGGATCTGTAATCTTTCTTTCTTGAGTGTGTGTGTAGTCCTGAAAAGGACTGTTGGTTATCTTTCTTAGCTTATAGTTCTTCTAAGGAGACCTATAGCACCGGTTGGAGAGGATGGGTGGTAGGAGACTATACCAACAGTCCTTTTCAGGACTACACACATTCAAGAAAGAAAGGTTACCAAAAGTCCTTTTCAGAAATCCCCAATCCTCCCCCTCTCTCACATGGTGCAACCGCAAGCCTACTGTATATCTACATCACCATGCAAGCCGATACTTATAAGCAGCATCTAACCTTCAATATTTGTTCATATTTGTTATCATTTTTCATCATTTATCGCACTCACCTCTTCTTGACTAATTCTCTTCCAGTAGAGCCATCTCTCTGTTGAGCCTGGTCCTATCAGCTTCTGTATTTCTTTATCAGCTAAAACGAGAATCATAGCATGCATTCATAACACATGAGGATGACAAATAATACAGTTTACAATTAAATAATTCATATCCTTACCAAGTTTTGTAATTTATGAAGTATGTCAAAAATTGAATTGTTCCAATTTATGTTTCTTGGTAATGTTACATATTGAAAGAATCAAAAGAATTCAACAAAGGCCCTAGTTGCTTAGCAACTACTGACGAAACACCAGAATGAGAGAAAAATCAATGATATTTGCTTGCAGTGCAAATGCAAACAGACTTTAAAGTGACTCGGAGTCATTTTAGAGTGACTCTGCAAAACAAAATCTTGAATTTAGCTTATGCTGCAATCATAATTATAAACCTTTAGGTCAGTCAGGAATCTCATGACTTTTACAAGCCGATCGCCTGTCTGATTATCAAGATATTTATGATTGGAAATCAAATTTCATTTTTCGTTTTCCTAATGGTCTATTGTGGAAAACGAGTATGGTAAAACCGGTCACTCAAAGTTTTTTTTTTTTTTGAGGCACTTCATGATATTTTGAAGCGCAATTTTTTTAGGGCTTCAATATTAATAATAATAATAATAATGTCATCTTATAAAGCGCACATATCCATTCTAAAAGACTGCTCAAGGCGCTCTTATACAACATCAAAATAATTATACAATATTAAAACTACGACATAAACTAATGGTGCTTAAGTTTCTTCTTAAATATTTCAATTGATGATGATTGTCTTATTTCTAATGGTAAAGTGTTCCATAGTTTGGGTGCAACGTTAGCAAAAGCCCTGTCCACCCATTTGTTATTGGTTTTGGGTGTACATAACTGGAGCTGTGAACCTGAACGTAAATTCTCTCTGTGACACCATATCACAGACACTGATAACACGTAGGGCCATCCATCTCAGATTTAACATTGTTAAACGATGCCTTTAAAGTGATAGAGAAACTTGAATGCTAGATATCTTACTTTCTGTGAGTCTCTGTTTGATCATGGTCTCCATGAAGGAGATAGCTTGGTCCCACTGCCTCCTATCAGGAACAGATCTATCCTCAAGGGCATTGAACTGAATCACTTTCTGAGTTCAGGAAGAAGAAAAAGGAAAAAAATATTCACTCTGATTTGTAAAAAAGAAAACTAAACAGTCTCAAGAATGTCATTAAAGGGAAAGTCTAGCCTGATATTGAATTGGTTTAAATAGAAACAAAAAAATGAGAGAAACAGGTCAGTGAAAGTTTGAGCAAATTCTGATTTGGAACAGTTCTATCCTCAAGGGCATTGAACTGAATCACTTTCTGAGTTCAGAAAGAAGAAAAAGGAAAAAGATTCACTCTCTGATTTGTAAAAAAGAAAACTTAACAGTCCCAAGAATGTCATTAAAGGGCAAGTCCGACCTGATACTAAATTGGTTTTAATAAAAGCATAACAAATGAGAGGAGCAGGTAAGTGAAAGTTTGAAAATTTTCCAATCATGCATGCATCCTAAATATAATTGTTGCAAATGTTTTTATACAACCCCTCTATGAAATAAATCTATTCTGTCATCAATAACTAAGTAAGTGAAAGTGTATGAATTTTTATATACAGAGCCTCTACAGTGCAAATTGGAGAGGACCTAGCAAGATACGTCACAATTTGTGTTTGATTGTTTGATTAAAAAATTCATAACTTTCTTATTTTTCATCAGATTTTTCTCAAAACTTTTACTGACCTGTTCCTCTCATTTGTCTGCTTCTATTAAAACTAACTTAATACCAGAGAGGACTTCCCCTTTAACGGGAAAGAGAATATCATCTTTATTGCACTGCAACTATCAGCAGGGTCTTAGTCTTTATTCAACAAATCACCACCACTAAAACATTGTATCTAGAATTTGAATGTCTATACCATATACTACATCAATCCCCTACAACTAACTTTTAAACATAATCAATGACCAACTACCTTCCCGGTATGATTATTCCAGGAGCTACTAGGTCAGGAAAGTTGAATCGCTTCTTACTCAACTATCCACTCGTTTGAGCAGCAATCAAGATGTTTTTACATAACTTGTTTTCTGGCATACATGATAATTTTTTTACACATAAGGTGTCATAATGAAAGAGAAAATTATGAATTTTTGTATATGTTTTTCTTTTTTTCATATTAATACAATTTACCAAACTTAAAACTCACTCAAAGTTTCAAATTTGGGAGCACCACTTTCCATCATTTTGATTTAAACATGTGTGAATTATGAATAACATGCCATGCATCAAAATAAGAAGAGAAACAAAGCTTTTCATACAGGTATATCTTATCAAGAAAATTATTTAATATTATACAAAATTTCTGCCATGTAATCAGGTTTCGTTTTCACTGTAGTGTGACTGGACTAACATATTTTGCTACTTTTGATCACCGAATCGTAGTTTGTTTGTTAGTTTTACCTGACTGATAAGAAAGCATGTGTATGCTTGTTAGTAAGCAACCAGGGGACCGAATGCTGTAAGTCCTCTCAAAGGGACTTCACTTGGTAATGAGGATCAATGCCTTACCAAATGGCGCTGGCACATCGACTTGGTTTGAATCTATGACCTCCCAAACTAAGAGACAACTGCTCAACCACTGAGCCATTGTGCATCTCACGCAAAAAAATACTTAAACAATTTTGGGGGCTAGTTTTCAAGCTCGCTAGCATGAAAATAACACTCTTTCATTTGTTTTGCATTGAACTCTATGCAAACAAATTTGGGCTCTTTTATGACTTTCGGGGGCTCTTTAGTGACTTTTGGGGGCTCTTTTTGGCATTTCGGGGGCTTAACTCGCCACGAGCCCCCGTGTATTTTTTCACTGTTTCTTACTAAGTTTTCCACAGCTCTCTCCATCCATTGGTGTCTATTGATACTCTCCACCTTCACGGCAGTCTTGAGATCGTCAAAGATGGTGTCGTGATCCTTCTTACTCTTACTCTTCTCAACGAGCTTAGAGTATTCCTCAACAAGTGTGTTGCTTCCAACCTATACAAATAAATTGCAATATCAAATATTAATAATGAATTTTTTTACCAACGGAGGCCTCATCAGCATCAATGCTGTTCTTGATGAGGGCTCTGTAACCATTATTACTCTTACTCTTCTCAACAAGCTTAGAGTATTTCTCAACAAGTGTGTTGCTTCCAACCTATCAACATAAATCCCAACATCAGATTTCAATTATAATAATAATTTTGTTTACTCGTGGAGGCCTCATCAGCATCAATGCTGTTCTTGATGAGGGCTCTGTAACCATTATCACTCTTACTCTTCTCAACAAACTTAGGGTATTTCTCAACAAGTGTGTTGCTTCCAACCTATCAACATAGATCCCAACATCAGATTTCAATTATAATAATAATTTTGTTTACTCGTGGAGGCCTCATCAGCATCAATGCTGTTCTTGATGAGGGCTCTGTAACCATTATCACTCTTACTCTTCTCAACAAGCTTAGAGTATTTCTCAACAAGTGTGTTGCTTCCAACCTACCAACATAAATCCAAATATCAGATTTCAATTATAATATTGATTTTTTTTTTTTATTGATTTTTTTACCATGGAGGCCTGATCAGCATCAATGCTGTTCTTCCTGAGGGTCCTGTAATTATTATTCCCCGGCAAATTGCCAGGTACCTATTTACATCTGGGTAGAAAGTGTCAAATGTGGATTAATGTTTTGCCACAGGACGTTAGTGCCCGACTGGAATTCAAACCCTAAACCCTTGAATTGAGAGTCAGGTGCATGAACCACTATACATGTACCACAACGCTTCAAGATTGGTTAACACAACAGTACAGCTGCATGGATATATTTATATAATTTTTTAAAAATCTATTTCTAAGGTACTCAGTCGTTTGGTGTCACATACATTGATCACCAAGTATGAAAATGTGAACATAAATTCACTTAAAAATCAAGTTTTCATTTGATTTTAGTCTTATCAAAGCCCTACTGGGGCTATCAACTCGATACAATCGTTAGACACTCCAAAATCTTACATGTGATGGGTAACGTATGGGACATAATTGATTGATTGGATTTGCCCCTATATATTATGTCGAGTGTCATTTCTGGTAGAAAAGAACTATGTACATACCTCAATACTCGTCTTTGGCAGGACCTTCTCAGCCCATTCCTTGAGTTTGATGTCAATGATGGTGTTAAAAGCTCTGAATAGAATAAATCATTTTCATCACATATTTCTATTAATTTGCAAATTCAGAAGAGAATAAGGTGAAAATACTCATTACTTCATGACACAAAAACTATTTTGAGTTTCCAAAAGCTACATGCGAGTGTAACATATGAATATAATTGTATTACAGGCATACATGATTTGTTTGTCCATTTTATAAGAGAAGTTGAACATTTTCATCATTTGGTTAATCAGGTTTGTGGATTCAGATGTGGCTATAGAGACCAATGGAAGCCCTGAGTTTTCTTGAGCAATAAGGGTAAGACCACCGTGATAAAAGGTCTTGTGATGGGAGCTTCTTGATTGTCCAAGCTTTGAGTGGTGCCGGCACGATAGAGGCAAATGCAAGCATTGACTTCTCTTAGGCAGCGTGGGACAAGACCAGCGTATCATAGCATTGGGAGTATTGTATCAATTACGCTGTTTGTCCGAGCTTCAAAGCCCCTCAGTACTAGTTTGGCATGGAGGGATTAGACCTCCCTGCAAGGTCACTGACAGGTGGTTATCTCATCAAATCAGCTCTCAATTAACATAAGAAAAAGGGCATCATGGGGGATCAACGGGTATCGCTTAGGCATTGTTGGCTGTATGAGGGGCACAAGTCGCTATAAGTAGTGCAGTGGGGCATTAAAACAGTAAAGCAGAGAATTTATATAATATCCAAAGAAAGCCCAAGAACTCACCCTGCATCTAATGTTTGAGAGGCTGGGAGGTAGATTCCTTCAAAGACGTGACTAGATACACCTTCCCATAGAAGCTTGGACAATGTCTCCTCCCTGCAGGTCAAAGGTCAAAGATCAAGCAAATGACACTGGATCAATTTACAGCTTTATGCATTGCTTTATGCACCAGAGTAATTGAAACAAATTTTAACTTAATATTAGTGTACATGTATCGATAAAATTTATAAAATGTATAAAGTTGAATAATCGTAAATAAATGTAAACAAAAATGTTTGGAATGATGACTGCGTAAGCTTAGTAGTATTTCTGGCCACTGCTTAATAATATTTTAACTGACCAATGCTAAGCAATATTTCTAATGACCAATGCTTGTACTGACCAATTCTTAATAATATTTCAACTGACCAATGCTTAGTAATATTTCTGATGACAAATGAGTGTACTGACCAATGCTTGTACTGACCAATTCTTAGCAACATTTCTACTGATCAATGCTTAGTAATATTTCTGACCAAAGATTAGTAATTACCACTGCTAATTACTACTTGCACTGACAAAAGCTTAGTAATATGTCTACTGACCAATGCTTAGCAATATTTATACTGACCACTGCTTAAACTTAATAATAAATCTACTGACCACTGCTTAATAATATTTCATCTACTGACAATACTTTGTAATATTTCTGACCATTGCTTAGCAATATTTCCACTGACCATCACTTCATAATATCCCTATCTACTGACCACTGCTAAGGAATTTTTCTACTGACCACTGCTAAGTAATATTTCTACTGACCGCTGCTTAGTAATATTTCTACTGACCACCGTTTAAGCTCAATAATAATTCTACTGACCACTGCTTAGTAATATTTCTACTGACCATTGTTTGGGCTTGATCTCGTTGAGACTCATGACTTCATCCAACATCTCACTCTTTGCTCTCTCAAAAAGTTCATCCTGCAGAGGCAAATTTAAAAAAAAATAAAAAAAATAAAAAAACAATGACTGAAAGTTAGACTCATGAAATATTTGTATAAATCAAAATGCAACCTTCTTAACAAAAAGAAAATTATTTGACTGCAAGCACACAGAAAATCAGATATTGGTGAAAATTTGACAGAAATTGAATAACTAATGAAACGGATGGAATTCTGTAATTGGCAAAGATAGCAGAAAAATTACTGTCATTAATAATTTTTGATAGTTTATAGTTTTACAGCAATCTCTTTGAATGTCATGTTCCTGTAATACTTATTGTTCTCTCCAATACCTGGGCACTTTTTCATAATTTTGTTTATCAATAACAAATGCTGATATTCCATGATAAATTTGCTCTCAGCCAGTCGAATGCAATGATTTCAGTAGATTATAAAAATTACTGTATCTTGTTATTGATAACAAGTTTTATGAAATAGGGCCCTGCTTTGTAAAATCTTCAAAATAGTGCCTTATACTTAGTGCACAAATAATCATTAAGTAAAACACCTTGCTGCTCAATTCTATTTTAAATTATAGACCTTATCTTTAATCCTTATATTTGAAAGAGCTTACCCTGTCCAATTCTCGTAACCTAGGGAAGGTGTTCTTCCACTCTGTCTCTAAGTTGTATCTTGAAGCTGGAATAGAATAAACACGAGCAGTCAAACATCAACATCTCAGTATGTTAACTGCAACCTTGACATGAACTGAGGACCTTTGAACAAAATTGTTACCAATGTATTTCAGTTCAGATAACTTTGAGGAAACAATGAAGGAGCAAACATTTGTATTAAACTGGTATTTTGACTGCAGAAGGATTTAAAACTCAAATGTTCACAATGTTGGAAAAGAGCTGTGTGAGAAAGAAAGATGGTATGTATTTAGGATGTATGGAGGAATAAAATAGCTAGGTTAAACACTTCTTAAAAGGGTCACAGGTCAAAATTGCCAGAATGTTACCATCCTTGAGGAAAACAATATTCTTTTATCAATTAGCACCCCAAGTCAACTAAAAGGAATCAATCAAATATTATTTCGTAGAGTAATAATAATAGTACGGTATATCATGTAGAACATTTCATCCCAGAATGAGTTCTCAAAGCGCTTTAAGAGCAAAAGTAATGTACATATTATACAATCAAACCTGCTTTAGCAACCACCTGCATAGAAAGACCACCTGTCTATAAAGACCACATTTTCTGTTTCCCTTGTATCTAGTGTTTGTCATTGGAGAGTGCACTAAGGAACCTATACGTAGAGACCACCTGCATATAAAGACTGCTTTTTCTGTCTCCATTGGGTGTTCTTTATAGACAGGTTTCACTATATAAACAAAGTAGAGATCAGTGAATTCATTACAGCAAGCTAAGACTTAAAGCCTATCTGCACTAGTTTGGCCAGGAGGGATTAGACCTCCCTGCATGGTCACTGACAGGTGGTTATCTCATCAAATCAGCTCTCAATTAACATAAGAAAAAGGGGACCATGGGGGACCAATGGTCACCGCTTAGGCATTGTTTGCTATATAGACAGTGCAAGTAGCTATAAGTAGTGCAGCAGGGCTTTAAGAGGTTATGGAAGGGCTGACCATACCTCTATAGACATCTGCCTGCTGTTCCACTGACTCTCTAACCATCTTCCAGAAGCAGTCCGAGACAGCAAAGCTAAGGTTCTGGGTATTCAGTTGAGTCGGCTTAAACACACCTGACCTGCAAACACAATAGAAAATCACTCAAATTTAAAGGGGAAGTTCACCCTGATATTAAATTGGTTTTAATATAAGCAGAAAAATGAGGGGAACACGTCAGTGAAAGTTTGAGCAAAATCTGATTCAAAAATAAGAAAGTTATGAAATTTTGAAGTTGCGATCAATCAAACACAAATTGGAAACTCTGTGACATATCTTTCAAGCTCCCCTCTCATTTGCTCTGTACTAAAAACAAAAAAACAAAAAAACAAAAAAAATCAATTATACATGCATCCTAAATATGATTATTGCAAATATGTTTCTATACAACCTCTGTATGGAAAAAATGAAAATTAGGAACCAAATTCCATGACTTTCCATTGACTTTCTAAAGTTATTGCTTTCTATTTTAATTTCTTTAAACAAAAAATTGATCTACATGGATTGGACAATAATTCAGGCAATTAATCCATAAAGTATGCAATGAGCTCCCAAATGCTATTTTTCTGTAAAATATATATACACTTTTTCTTAGCTATGGCAGCTATTGTCAACACGTCTCAATGTGGTGTAAGGAAAGAAAGAAAAATGCAAAACAAAAACAATATACCGGGGAATCTATACATCTGATGCTTTGTATTTTGTTAGTCTGGGTTTTCAACCATTCTTTATATTACAAATATTTATGTATTTCAATAAAGTGAATAGAGACTCTTACTTGAATACTGCTGAATGCCTGAAGAACTGCTCCTCATATTGCTTTATGCTGTCTATACTGTCACTCGTATTGCCTAGAATGGAAGAAAAATAAATTGCAATTGACTAAAATGTCCACCTTTACAACAAATAAATTATTCAAGAATGCAATTTCATTCAGAGGAAACTGTAGATTGACAAAGAATTAAACAAGCTGATCAAAGTTAAGTAGAAACATTATCTATAATAACTTGTTCTATCCCCACTTAGGCTTGAAGAGTGTCCATACTCTGTCCCCTCCCCGTGACAAATAAAAATCCTGAACACAAGATATTCGTGTCCAGGGCCCTGTTTCATAAAACTTATTATCAATAACAAGTGCCACAGATCTATGACAAATCTGCTTATAGCCAATTTAGTGTAAGGATTTCAGTAGCTTATAACAGTTATCGTATCTTGTTATTGATAACAAGTTTTATGAAACAGGGCCAAGGATAGGTGACTGCAAACTGTCCTGGTTTAGATGTAAAACCTGTATCAATCTGTCTTCAAGCTGTAGTTCTTCTCCTTCTCGTTAAGTACAGTCCAACATCTGGTATATTTTCATAAAATGAATAACCCTTAGAAGGATTGGGGTCATTCATCTTAAAAAAAAAAAATTCACAGGGTCAACATGAACTACATGTACACCAAGCAACTATTTTGAATAGCAATTATGCTTCTCCTTTCTTTCAACATGAAATAATTATCAAGATTGTACAGTGGAACCTCATTATGACGAGGTCCTTAGGACCTAGGAAATTACCTTGTTATATCAGGAATCTTGTTATATCAGGGTAAACATACAAAAGAATATCAAGAGCTTAGACCAGAAAAATCAGCTTGTTATAACAGATACCTCGTTAAATCAGAGCTCTTTATAATGAGGTTCCACTGTATTACTTTGCTGAAGAATCAATTATTCTCATAAAACTTTAAGCTTGTTCAGGATTATAATATTTTATCCTCTATGAACGAGGCCTCGTAAGAACAGACATATTGATAATACCTTTTCCTGTGACAACCGCAAAATACCCCAAAGCTTTCATCGGGAAGAGACGGCCATCAAGGATTTGTCTTATCTGCAATATTAATAAGAGAAAATGAATGAATTTAGGAGAAGAGTATTTTTCTCATATTTCCTGCAGAACATGGAAATTTAGATGCAAAGACAAACTGAAGGGGTACTGTGATGTTTTTTGCATTAATGTATTATTAATGTTATATAATGCATTTATTTTGCCATCTATTATGTTTTGCAACTTTGGGCGATAAAACATCCCTCTCAGATACTTGAATTTAATACATAGACTTTAAAAATTGTCATGATGATGGAAATAAATGAAAATTAATTAAATTCTTTATAATAATAATTCAAATCAAATTCATGTCTAATCTATATAATCGATATATAATGCTCATTACCAAGTCCCTTGGAGAGGACATAAAACTATCGGTCCCTTGGCTGCTTTTTTACAAGCAATACACATGCTTTCTCAGCAGTTAGGTAAAACAAACAATCAAACCACAACATGGTCATTATCAATAACATGTTTATCAATAATATATGAGCAAGTCTTCACTACTCACCCTGTTCGGATTGAGATGGTTCTTCTCTGCCAAGTCTACTTTAGTCAGCACAAAGATGGTCCTCTTTCCCGTTGGATCTATCTCATTGACGAGATCAGTCACTATACTGCGCTCAGCATCAATGGCACCATCTGGACAAGAATAGATGTTCCCATGTCAATATTTGTTCAACTTTTCAAATTCAATTTCAAATTTAGAAATACAATAGACACATAACAGAGCAATTGAAGGTACTTACAAGGAAGGTTGAGTTCTGGGGAGAGGTGAAAAATAATTTGTGAGCCTTATCATTGTATTATGCAAGAGTGGAAGAACATCAGAGAAAAAATGTTCCCTGAAAGCATGGCTCTTCAAATGCTTTCATATTCTAAAGGTGGCATGTAACAGCATAAAATTCGGGATGGATTTTTAAGCCACATGTTTATGTAGTCCCATATACATCTTTCTGTGTACAGTGCTTGTAACTTAAACCAGACTAGGCCAAATTTCTTATCATTTTGATGACTCCAGAACCTTGCAGTACACACCAATACTAATATGATAGATGATCAACCTTTTCTGATCGATTCCACACTGTTTCTTTCACAATGCAATCGCATGACCAGAACTCAACTTTATCTTAAAACAGTAATGCCTTGCAGTACAGAATTCCACGCAAGTCTTAATTTAACCCAAGAGGACACAGATAAAAGGGGGGGGGGGGGGAGTAGAACTGACCTTGTATACAGAGTATGATAGCATTGGGATTGCCCATGTAACCGTTGATCATCTTCTGAATAGAGGTCTTGGTGTCTGCTGCCATGCCTGTAGTTACAGTCTGTACACAAAATAGGGAGAAAACAATTGGAAAATGAAAGCAATCATAGAATAGTTCATTTTGAACTTGAACATGAAAATGAAATTTACTATCCAATAATAATTACATCACAAAAGGTATAAACAGTTTTATGGAATAACATGAAATGACCAAAGGAACCAGAAAATAGCATGAAAGCTAATCGAGCCTGGTACCTTTTAAAATATGTAAAACACTGTTTGGGCACATACAAATTTGGAATGTTATATGTATGGTACTAAAGCTAATTACAAACAAAACTAAAATGCAATTGTATAAATGGTTTATACAAGCAAGAATGTAGATGTACATGTAGGTCATCATCATTATTTTGAATCATCGCACAACTACTTCTCAATATCTACAGAAAGTAAGAGCCAAGTCATGACTATTCTAGTACTTTGTGGTACCCACAGGGCCACTATAAGTTTATAGCAATGTGTATCGGTAACAATTTGATCATCTTTTTTTAACTTAAATTTAGTCGAAGATATTGACCAACTAGAAACCTTTGGTTATAAAGCAGAGCTCCACACTAACTGTTTTTGAAGGTGGTCTAGACTTCACTTTTTAGAATCTATAATTCATGAGCCCTATGTACACCTTTTTTTTTGGGGGGGGGGGGGGGAGGAGGGGGTCTGGATTGAGATTTTGGACTCCCCTGTGTCTCTTGTGGCTAATAGTGATGAGCCCTGATATGAAGTATGCAACAGTATTCAAATTAGATTACAACACTATTCTTCTTCTACTCAATCACAATTCAAATGACAAAAGTTACGTTTGAATTAGAATGAACTTTATCCTTTATCTGCATTATCATGGTCACCATAATCATCATTACCATTATCAAAGAGAACCTTTCATACTCACACTGTAAATTCTTATTAAATAACAGGACCTTTCATACTCACACTGTTTAACCTTGGTCTAAGGACCTTTCATACTTACACTGATCATCCCTGGTAGATCAACAAGGACCATCCTCTGTATTCCTGGGCCTCGTACACTCAGTGATATCACCTGAAAAAAATTATTGAAACACAAGAAAATGTTTAAAAATTAGTTACAACTTCACAATCA